>JAQGAI010001525.1:0-14480 GCA_034696905.1 Lepidocyrtus violaceus | reverse complement strand
TAATCATGTTCCTTGTTCCTGTGTTCGCCTTTATTATTATTACGTTGATCATATTGATGATGATTACAACCACGGCCACACTACCACCACCCATTCCTCATCCCCATCCACCGTCCCTTTCTCTCTCTGGTCTTCTGTACTAATAAGAAGAGGCGAAGAGAGCGGAAGACAAGCTCAAAGAGAAATAATAAGAGCAAGTTGTAAATTTTACTGCTTTCCTACAGCACACACAAATGAAGGATGATGATGATCAAGATGACGATGATGAGGAGGATGCTCACAATCAGCTCCAGCTTTAATTTTCTTTCTCTGTTGCTGAATGCTCCTCAGCCGCCGTCTTTCTTCTGCTGCTGATGATGAGGACGATGTCTATCCCGAAAACTACGACAATAATAAAATCCGGTTTCCCTTTTCTTTGCATACCTTCAAGGCATCAAAATGTGTAAATATGGTTCTCTCTCTGATCCTCATCGTCTTCTCTTGATGATCATTTCATATTGTCCGTTATTAGGTAATCTCCTTATTACGCTGCTTTACAACATATTTTGCTTGGAAGCATATTCCAAAATGCGGTGGAGGGTTTACTACTATAGCCTTACTACTTTGGAGGAAATCTCACGTAATAATATAATATGAATGGTAGAAGAACTGCCTTTTCCTCCTCATTCTCTTCCCTGCATAGCCGGAGTCTTCTGACCACAGTAAAAGATGTTTTTGATCTCTCTTCTTTTGGTGTTTGTGGCTTGGGTTGGTTGGTTGGGTTTTTGGGGAAAGGTTTTCCTTTAGCCCTCACCATCAACTATATTTATTTGTATGCTGTTGTGCTGTGCGGCAGTTTTTGGAATGGACCAAATGTAAATATGAAATGTGAGGAGGAGGGAAAGTAGAGAAAAAAAGACTTTTGATTCCAGCCCGGGTTCTTGTCTATAAATAGGGGATTGTGGAGTGGGAAAGCTAGCCCGCAAGCAAATCAGTTGCCCTTTTCAAATATGCTCCGGTATAGTTAGTGCCTTATCAAATATTTATGATTATGTATATGTATGTTACGGAGAGCCAGCCAAAGTAAAAAGTGAAGATTATGCCAATTTATGCTCAAATGTACATACGTAAGCATGTAAATCCAAAATGAACGTGCCTCTTCTTCTGCAGGGCAGGGCTGCTCCTATGAAAAGTGAAATAAATAACACATTTTTCTTCATTTCTTTCTTACTTTATTAAATATGTTTAAAACAACTTAATTTTCTACTACCATTAAAACATTTAGCTTAATAATTTCGTATTTTTTTTTGTAAAATGGATGTCTTAAATATAAAACATGAACATTTGGATGATGATCATCATCATGATAACTCTGAAGAAACATGCCCTTAAAAATAGCCTACTATATACATGCACAATATTATAATAGATATGTAGTAGCTAGCTATATTTTTTTTGCTAAAAACTTGATATTTACATAAGCACATTTCGATTTCGGTTGGTTGAGTAAGTTCACTCTCCTTCTTTCACTCATCTACATCTACGACATCCTTCCTTGTTTCCCAACTACATTTTTTGAAGGGAAAGCAAAGAAAGCTACTTATTCTAGACCGCTAGAGTCTGAACTACGCACATCATACATACGCCAAACCAAACCTTATCCATCTTCTAGCTTATATTGCATTTTCATTGCATTTGCATTAAAAAAGACTTTTGTACAAGACAAGATTATACATTAAAATACTTATCGTTAAAAATTAGCTATATACAATTTTTTTTCACAATGTCTCGGACAATGTTATGTAATCATCCCTTGCGTTTAAAAATGGGTAATTCCATCCACCAGTACCAGTTAAGTTCTTACAAATAAATAATTATTTTTATTCCCCGAAAACAAAGCGAAATAATTATTGCTTATGTACAACTTATCCTAACATAACAGTAAATGATAATTAATAAATACTTTTTGACTTATTGACTAGCAAAAGTGTGTGGTGAATTATTTACGTGTATAAAAACCGTGACGTGTCATTAAAAACAGTGCTCTACACTACCGATCGTAACAGGAGGGCCTATAGCTATAGCTAACCTTTTAAAAACATCCTCGTTTAATACAATTGGTATCTATTTACATTTGTATATGATATATTTTAAAAATTTGTGCAGACTAGTTTTTGTTGGATTAATAATAATAAAAAACACCGTGAAATATTTTTTGTGTACTACTGTGCTTTGAAACATTAAGGAATTGTGTTCCCACTTACTCATTCTAGGATTATTTACATGAACAAGTTGATCTACTAGAGCCATACCTATTCCTTCCTATTGGAGGGAGAGAAAACTGGAAAACAAGTTGTGTAAGATAAGAATTGAATATGCATGCACCATGCAAGAAAGATTTCATGAGAGAAATCTCCCTTCCAGGAGGATTCATCGTGATAACTGAAAGAGAGCTAAAACAAGAGAGAAAACTCGTTTGGTTTCGGTATGACTTGATCAAGTTTTGTGTTTTTTGCATTGCTAACTTGCTACAGAGCATACATCATCATACCATACGTACGCGTACGGTATGCTCATGTGCTACCCACGTAAATGTACCTACCTATATATTTTTTATATTTAAAACAAACGCTTTACAAACAAATTGGAATGCATATAAAGTAATATTGGATTTTCAGATGAAAATACCCTTGTAAAAACTATCGAGCCACCTAGTTAAGTTTTTATATCATTCGTGGATATCTATCTACTTATTTATGTAAGTTATCTGGATTTTAAAAATTAGTTAAGGAAGAAAGTTGAACTTGATTATTAGTCTAAATTAAGTTAAGAAAAAATCTGGTAACTTCCTTTCTTATGTACAAACTCATGAACTTGTTCAAGGCACTGTTTCTTAAAAATTCTCATTTTTCATTGAAAGAGGAAAAAAATCGGATTGCTCATTCATTTGTATACATTTTCTACATTATTGTTTTGTACTCTATTTGTTAGTAACATTTTTTTATGGATCTCCGTCCATAACACTCATCTCTTGGTTGTTCCGACTTTCCTCTTCCTCAATATCACCCTTCATAGCCAGAGGATCGGAACTCCTCTGCTGAAACTTTCTTTCCTCGTCTTCCTCCTTGAGAGAGAGTAAAGGGGAGAGGAAGTGCTCACGCAAGCTTCGATCTTTCTCGTGCGTTTGTGGAATCTCAGCCAGTTTTGCGGTGTTGTTCAGAAAGTCTAGTTCCGCTGCGGAGGATGTTGTTGTAGCACTGGCACCACTAACGCTACTACTCCTGGTTGGTGGTAACATGCTTCGTGTTGGATTGGAAGAAGAGTGACTGGGTTGAAAGCCTTCCCCGGGTAAAACGTTGCTGGAGGAGGATGGGATGCTACCTCGTCTCTGGGAAATACTCATACGAAGGGATGGAGGGAAATCTGCTCCTGGTTGGATCAAATGAGCAGTTGGATGATGGTGATGATGATGGAGAGGTGGACTGGATAAGATCATTCCTGGGTTTGGCATTGGGGCGAAACGAGATTGTGGTGGGGTATGGCCCATACCACCAGCCATCATAGGCATCCCAGGTGGGGATGAGAGGAGAGGTGTAGCCCCTCCACTTTGAAGTAACTGCATTCTATGTTGATGATGGTGAAAGTGTTGATGATGCAGTGGCGGAGGGTGGAGATGATGCATACCTGGTGGAAGTAGCCCATGGTGTGGTGGGATGAGAGGTGGCGGAGGTAGCAAACCACTGTGAATTAAAGATGAGGGATGATGATGATGTGGAGGCAGGGATGGTGGCGGGGGCAAAGGAATCGGGGGGAAGGTCTTTGTCAATCATTCAAGCTGTTCGAGGAAGTTCGGAGACTTGAAGTATTCGGGAACGGGGTCATCCAAACGGGCTATGATCTGCTTGAGATAACAGATAAAGAAAGTTGTTAGAACTTATGTTACATTTTAAACAGTTTTTTCAAAAACCAATTCAATTTTATCAATAGCTTTTTATTGCTTAAACCTTGTAGATCGCCTTTTTCCAAGACTGCTCAGAGTCCTTTCCTGCCTGGACTGACTTGAAGAATTCCCGGAGGGTTTGTTCCACAACGAAACGGAAGTTTGATGGGACCTGAATAAATATTGTAAAAAGTTAATTAAATTTTTCATTCCTCAATTCCTGGTTGTTCATGAACAAGTTCGTTCCAAATATTCAAGCAAGTATACTCACCTCAATATGATTATTCCGATTGTAATGCAGATTGAGCACCCTGTACAGCTCACTATCGGTTGTGACGACTAAATCTTCCGCGTTCTTAACACCTTCGCTGAGCGCTTGCCTTGCGTACTTTTCCATCTGAATATAGTAGAACTCCCTATAAGAAACAAAAAGCAAAAAAAAATGAAAAATAAGTTTAATTTAATTTTTTTTAAACATTTTAATGCATATCATTCCATTCCTTTCATCCAACCAACCCACTCTGTGTACCATAAAGTAAAAAGCATTCTCAAAAACGAACTTTTCATCACCACCATTCACTGAGGAGAGCAAGTGGAAAGTTGGAAAGTATAAGAAAATCAGTTCCACTTGGCCAGGCAAAGACTTTCCTCATAAAGAGAATAATTCATGCTCGTCTCCATACAGAAAATTTTCTTTTCAGTCCCCACACATTCTACTTCTCTGTACATCTCCATGATATAAAAAAATACAACAAAGACTAATCATCACACATGTACTATGTACGTAGTAAGTAAGCCTGGGCTGAGTATGTGTAGTTTGGAACATCTACATACACACACAGTTCATAATTTCTCAAGTATAGAATAATTATGAAGAGAGAAGAGTCAGCACATCCTCATCAACCCTCCTTCTACTTTACTCGTCGACGACAACACTTGAAGAATTTTTTTTTGTAATTAGAGACTCTTTTATTTCCAAGTGTTATATATCTACTCCCGTCCCACGGATAAAGAATACTGCCATTTGGAGCGAAAAATCTTGTTAAATGAAAGAAGCAAGTACGATACTTATAGACCCACGTACATATGTACATCACATGAGTGGTTTGCGTTCATTAAAAGAACTCGTATCTTCTCTCAAGACTTCATCATACATAACATGTTCTAAGAGTTTATTAGCAGGATTTTTTTCACTTCACATATGCACGCATTACTGTATGTACCTTTAATTATTATTTTTCAGAAAAAAGTAGTTCCACATTACTCTGGGCTTCTTTGTCCGGATATGAAAAAAAAATCTTTTAAAAAACTGATGTACACCCACTGGAAAAATTATTCTCTTTGATCATTAATGTCATGCTGGAAGGAGGATTCTAAAGTAAGTTTCTCATTTTACTTTCGTGTGCGAGTCTTCAAGTGAACGGGGAAAGCATCTTGTTTTCTCGTGCATGAATTTTTTATGCTTTGGAGAAAGTGCGTCGTTTGGAAAATGTGAAAGTTTTTCTGGTAAGTAAGAATAGCAAACGGGGGGGAAAACTTGGATTCAATATGACTTATTATTGATGATGATAAGTAAGAATAGGTAAACAAGCTTAAGTAAATTGGTTTAAATCCCAAATCTATTTGCAGAAATACATATATTTTTTCGTATGAGTAGCAAATCTTATCCAACCCTTTTCCCATATGTTTAGTATGTACATGGCTTGCTCAATCCAATTACTTTTTTCTCTTCCTTTCAAGTACCAGGGAAAATTCTGAGATGATGACGCTTCGAGAAAAAATGAATAAGCCATCAGCATTACTTACATGAGTAAAAATTTTGTTTGATGATGATTACTAATTAAAACCGAAGGTACGATAAAAAAAAATTATTATTACAAGAATGCAAGGAAAACTGATGAGAAGAGCTCAATAAACATATTTGTTCTCATGCTGAATGAGGAGTAATTAAAACGGAACACTATGCAGTAGTTCTGCTTACAACATGACATGTGTGTAGAATACTTCGGTGCATCTTCGAATTTTTCAAATGGAGAAATAAAAACGCATCAATGATTGGGCTTGGAATGGTGGTTGGTTTATATATATGAGCAAAATGAATTTTGGAAGAAAAAGGGGTTGCTTAGTTTTATCCTTACCTAAAGTTAGAGAACCACTTGACAAGCTGTGCCGTATTATTCTTGTTAAACTTGATATCAGGGAAGTACATTTTGATGACGGCCGAGGAGGGGTAGCGAGTCCAGAAGAACATTAGTTTAGCCTTGCGGAGATGCATTGGCGTGAGTGTGGATGTCGTATGACCTAAAAAAAGAAATTCAAGCAAAACACATTTTATAAGTAAGCATATTTTTCATTCCAATTTTTTTTCAGAGGAACACACATAACGTGATTGAAAAACTGCAACTAAGCACACGCACACATAAGGAAAAAAAAAGCTGAGCAAGTAAAAAACATAAATAAATGGAAGACTGCAAAAAAAATAATTCCATCTAGACCAAAGATATCTATTTCTTGCTTTGCGTCAGTCAGCCCTCAAGCAGTTGTCATAATTCTTCCTCTCTTTCCTCCAGTTCAAATGCATGGGGCTTTCTTGTAATGAATCCTCGTCCTAATCAGGGCTATCTGATATGATATCCCATCAATTTTTTTATGAACAGGTGTTTCCTCCAATGAGTCAATACATCTTTTTCCCCGCTCGTATATATTTTTTTCTTAATGAGGTCTTACATACTGCATATAAATTGAATGATGGTGGCAGGCAGCTCTCTCTCCCTCCCTCCAACAATGAGATTGAGGAGAGAAAAAGATCTGCTGTCATGTATAATCTGGAGAGTTCTAACTAACTAACTTGTAAGCTGGCTGTATCTCTTGTAGGAAAAATATGAGTGTTTATTGAACTGTCTAAATATCAGCATACCAAGTGATATAAAAAGAGCAAGAGAGAATTAATGCTGTTACGGTAGTACAGGCGAATGCAAATAAGTTGCATGTGTGTGCCCCAACAATGGAGATATCATAAAAAAAATGGATTCTTATTCTTTTTCCCTGTTGAACACTTGTGGGGAGAGAGAGAGAGAGGACAAAATTCACCGTTTTCTAAAAGTCGATGGATATGCCTAAAGCTAAGCTGTTTTTGAGACTTTTAGCCTGATAGATTTCTCTTTATGTTTCGGGATTGCGATATTCTGATGTGATATGACTTGCTCTAGAAGAACCTTAAGGAATGATGCAAAAATGCTTGAAAGCGTAAAAGACGGAAAAAATAATTCCACACAAAAATGTTTATACTCACTCCACTTACAGTACATCCCTCCGCTGCCCCCACCCATGTCAAATCCTCCGGCGGAGTTGCTCTCCCGATCGGAGTCTGACCCATTGCCGGCTGATCCCCCTCGACTGCTCATGAGTTCCAAGAGGTCGTTGGCAATCATCATACCTCCACCATCAGTTCTTCGGTCTCGGAGACCTCGCACGCTGGTGGGAAATTCCCTTAAGCTGGCTGGATGATGGTGATGGTCACCACGGTCCCTGACCACAACGTTGTCACTTCCAACCCGGGTATGTCGCTCTTGCTGCTCTCGCTCCCTTTCCATTTCCCTAATACGTTCAGCGAATTCAGAGTGATTTTGGAGAGCTGGGTGGAGTAGGCTATTGCCCATGGGGGGGCTATCTAAACGGCCAAGTTGGTGATGAGGGTGGAGCTGATGACCGGCGGCAGCGGCTGCAGCAAGGGCTGCTGCGGGGTGGAAGAATGGGGCGGCTCCGGTGGGCGGTTGGAATGGGTTGAACACTCGGGGAGTGGAGTCCGATGGATGCTGATTTCCAGTGGAGGCTGAACGGTCAGATGGCGTTCGTTCTCTGGGTGGATTGGACCCGTCCCTTTCAGAGCGGTGGTGCTGAGATGGCGGGGGTGTTCCGTTTTGGAGGATTGACCGGGGCTCAATAGGACCGTTGGTTCCATGGGATGATGGGGAACCTGCTGGAGATGCTGATCGGTCTAACCTGTGGTGGTCGTAGAGTGGGGATGTTGAGTTTACGGAGTCCACCTGACCTAACAGGCGGGATACTGCTCTTGGTGTTAAACGAGTATCGGTGACCTATTGGAAAATTATGCGTGATATGATTTACAACTATGAAGCATACTGATGAGATGATAATTTAGATAACTGAAAAAAAAATCGTTTTCTTACCTTATGCCGTTTCTTCCTTGGAGTGACATTACCACCATGTAACTGTTCGGCTACAATCCCACCTCCATTTCCTCCCTGCCTATTGACGACCAAGCTGAGAGCTCCATCGCTATCAAATTCGATTCCTGCTCCAGCAGCTGCTGCGGCGGCAGCGGCTGACGCTAATGCTTGTTGCTGCAAGCGCTGCTGGGTCAATTCAACCAAAGCGTGTGAAAAATGAGGCTTCCCATTGTGTCCCCCAGTGGGTGGTCCAGGTCGTTGCTGGTCATGTGAGTTCTGAAGATTTTGCATGAATGGGAACCTGGGTGGAAGACCTGCAAACTCGTTGATGGCATTTCCACCGGCTCTGCCAACCGGAAGCTTCTTTTCATTCATTGGTGGGCTACTGAGCATCTGAAGCTTCTCTGCATTCATTACACTTCCACCATTCAAATGCATAAGGGGAGAGGGCTTCATCTGATCCCTTGGGGTGCTTGACCTTGGTGGGTGTGGATTCTCCCTCTGTTGCTGCTGTTGATGGAGGATTCCATGGCTTGGAGGTGGCGTCCTCTTATCCATCCCCTTATCTTGTTGTGCGTTCTGTCTCATAGACATTGGAACTCCGGCATTGTTGGATTCTCTGAGCGATCTCCTCTCCTGATCTAATGATCTGGCTTGTTGTTGTTGAAGTTGTGGTGGGAGTGCCATCCCAGCAGGGAGGACTCCTCCACTAAACAATAAATTGAACTGAGCTTCCACCAGCTCATTGATATGAGACATTAAGGTTGTCTTCAAATTCTCCTTCCACTGCTGGAGGAAGTTATTGCCTGGGCCATCCCCTGATGGTGGGGATGCTGCGGGGTTGCGCTGACGAAGAAGCGAGATTTGGGGCTTTTGGTCGTTCGTTGAAGGGTTGGATGTAGGCCCTGATATATGGATAAGCAGATTTATGCACATGAGAAAAAATATTTACTACAAAAGAGAAGCGAAACAACCTAATCTACGAAACATTACAACAAAGCAATCTTTTCAACTTACGTTCAGTCGTCAACAACTGTCTGGTGAGTGGCGCCTCCTTAATATTACTTCCGACCACCCCACGATGATGGTTACTAATCGGCACCCTCATCATATTCCTAACAACGGGAAGTGTCCTCCTGGACCCTTGTCCTTGACCGTGATGATCCAAATCATCATTTATCATTGCCTCCTGCTCCTCCTCCTCATTTTCGAATTCCTGCTTGATTGACTCCTGATCATCCGTTGTGGTTGCTGCGCTGCTCCTACTCCCACTCGCAACTTGCCTCATGAGCATAGCCTCATCTTCGTCCATGTCGTCGGAGAGGAAGTCCTCCGGGAGCTTTCGCTTAACACGGGTCGACGTTGTGGTAATTGTGCGGAGGCTGTTTGTAGCGTTCAGGACGGCCTGATTCGGATTATTTCTTCGGGAGCTGAGTAACCTCGCTTCGTACTCTTCTGGAGAGATATCCTCCTCGTCGATGTCGTTAGGGTGGGTGCCTTCTGTATTTTCCAAGGTTTCTGCCAAGTCAAGTGGGAAGTCAGTTTTAATTAGTTATTTTCATTTAGTCTTTTAATTAAGATTTTTAAAAGGGTGTTAATTAGATTAAAAAGCTATGCTAAGTGAAATGGAATACATTTTTGTCTTTTGAAACTGAAGCTCATGTATATTTTTAATGTCAAGTCGGCATCTTTTCAAGGAATTGGGTTCAAAAAGCAGAAAATACTTAGAAAATGAAAATAAAGGAGAGTTCCTAATGAAAGATTTGAAACAAAAGCCATCTTTTCTTTTGTGCCTTTCCGGTGCTTTCTCTTTCGGCTGCTCTCTAGTTACTTGCTACTTTTCCATCTCCCTGACCCTTCTGAATGACAAAATGTTTTTTCAAAGGAAAGCATAAGCCCCTTTGTCTTCTTACGAATGAACCAACACATTACATACGTCAGACTGATTTTCTTTGTGAAAATAAAAAAGGGCAACAACAAGAGCTTGACGTTTCTCTTTCTATTTCTGCTAATTAGAAAGAGTCAACTACAGGAATGAAATGACTTTGTTGTAATGTTTTTACGTAAGGATCACATAAAATAAAATAGCGAATTCTGCAAAAAAAAATAACTGTATATTTTTTATGGTACAATGATGACAATTTTTTTTACAAAGAAATCATGAAAGAGCCATGACGGAATTCTTTTTGTCATAATTAATTTCTATTACCTCGAAATATATCTAAGTACAGTCATCCACACTGACGAAATGTTAATTATTCGGGGAGAAAAAAAAGCTGGAATAAAGTTTGCATAGTTATAGTACCTATTTCACTCTTTCTCTCACCTCCATCCAGTTTTCTTTTTTGTGTAATAGAAATCTATGGAAAATGTATTGACTTTTTGTGTTGGCTTGGCCTTTTCCCGTTCCAAGTTACGAAATTCGTTGATATTTACAGGAAATCAACATGATCACTGATAAGGATTCGTTTTATGAGCTCCGAGAGGAAAAACAAACTCAACTCATTTTCTTTCTGGATATTTTCTCTGACATTTGATCAGTTTCCCTCTCCGCCCCTTTTCTCCCACTCTCTACACACCTTTACGCAATCGGAAACACACATATTTACGTACAGGTAGTAGTAGTTTTGTGTTAACTAGGACTAGGGCTAATTAAGGAGCTAGAAAATTCTCGCCCTTTTTCTCCGCTCCTTTATTTACGCAACGAAAGGGAAGCTCAAAAATAGTCAAAACAAAATTATATGATTTCTTTCATTGTCTTGCCGGGAAATTCTTTCGAAATGGAAGTAACTGAAACGGAGAAGCTTAATTAAGTCAATTAACACTCGACTTGGCAAAGAGAAAAGTGAAATAAGTATCGAGTTGCTGAAATATTACGACATGGCTCGACTAACAAGAGAAAGCAGAGGAAAAAGTGGGATTCTCAGATTGCCCCAATTTTTCTCAAATTGTCCATTTCACGAATTAGAATGCATTATTTTTTGAGAATTTTGATTGAAAGTAGAAAAATGACAGGAAAGAAGAGACGAAGAGAAGACATGACATGATTTATGTGAGTGGCTTACCTTCTTCCATATTTTCTCCTTCCCCACTATCCCCCATCCTCCTCCTCTGACTCCTGGTAATCCTCCTATTATTACTTTCTTCTTTATTTTCTCCTTCCTCCTCCTCATTTAAATCGTCGTCATCAAGATCACGTTTGATCAACGGGTCCTCCTCATCTACCTCATCACGTTCAGCGACATCCCCACTAATCAACATTTCCTCCTCATCCTCATCAATGATCCCTCCGCCGTTTTCTACCACACCGTCAATTTGGCGATGTTGTTCCAGTAATAAGTCACTCCTCTGAGGTTGATACTTTTTCCTCTTGTTCCGAGTCTGAGTTTGCTGCTGCTGCTGCGCTGAGGATGGGCTCTGTTGACTTGATGAAGTTGTGTTGTTATTCAACAGGTCAGCCGCTGAACTTTTGTTGTTCAGTTCACTTTGACTATCTTTACTATTGTTGTTGTTATTATTATTGGTACAGGAAGCACCGCCACTGTAAACTACACTGTCCGTTTCCACTGTACTGCTACTTTTCACTCCGTCCATTGCGTCTGCGCTGGTCTGATCATCATCCTCCTGCTCGTCAATGTTCAGCTCGCTACTAACCTCAGGATTGCTACCTGCGCTTGGGCTTATACTTTTGGCTTTTCCTGTGCCCACTTCCGGTTTCTCCATCTCATCTTCTCCCATCAGCCCATTGTTGTTTGCGAGCAGGGCTGACTCCTCATCCTCGTTGAAATCCTCGTCCATGCTGATGGCGGATGATGCTGCAGAGTTCAGCTTGTCCATCATCATACCTATCATGCCGTCCAGCTTACTGGCTTTGTTTGACTGGTGATGTCCACCGCTGGGACTGAGCTCCTCTTCGAATCCATACTTCTGAATGTTATTGTTGTTCAACCTGCTTGATGATCCACTTTGTGACTGAGCACCTCTCCCGTCAGCACCACCGCCACCACTTTGCTGTGATGTGGGCTGTGAAGATGCGGCCACGGCCGCAGCAGATTTGCAAAGCATTTCTCTTAAAAGTAATTGATTTTGGTGATGCTGTTGACTATGATGATGAGGCTGAGCTGCGCCTCCTGTCCTAGAGTTTCTGGAATTCCCAGACTGTTGTTGGGCCGCTTGAGCTGCTGCAACTGCGGAAGCCGATGAGATAAACTCTGAGAGCATCTTCATCGGCTGGAAGTAATAATTACCTGGCTCGTTACTCGGAGGTGATGAGCCTGGCTGTTGGGGTTGAGATGGGTGCGTATTCAAAGGTCCTCCTGGTCCTTGACCGAATTGGCCGAAATGATGAGGTGACTGGGGAAAATGGGGATGATGATGATGTTGCTGCTGCTGGGGTTGATGATGTGGTCCCGGGATAAAATTAGTGTATCCACCTCCACTAAACGCACTGTTTGATTGACCACCACCTCTACTTGCACCAAACAAGTGATTATTTCTACTGTTACTGTTACTTGAACTGTTCCCGTGATAAAAATGACTCGCCGCTGCGGCGGCTGCTAGTCCTGCGCTACTTAGTCCTGAACTATTGAAGCAACCTCGGGGCTCTCCAGCATCCACGCGATGTCTTGTACGACGTGGTGGGGTAATTGTTTTATTATTATTCCCTCCTGGTTGTGGGGTTGAAGAGTTTGGGATTGTGGACGACGTCCCGGATGACGATTGAGTTCCGTACGGGTTCGAGCTCCTCGAGTGACTGACACTGGAGGCTGATGATGTTGATTGTTGTATAGGATTGTTGTGGGGATCCCAAGAAGGAGAGTCGAATGGATGATTGTTGTGTTGTTGTTGAGGAATATGATGGTGGTGGTGGTGATGATGATGGTTGTGGTGGTTGTTGTACGGAGGGTCGAAAACTAAAGGTGTGCTGCTGCTATTGCTACTGCTGTTATTACTGCTACGTACTATATGGGCTGATGCTGTGGCTGCTATTACTACAGTGTTGCTTGCTGCTGAAGGGGGGACTTCATGATGAAGGGGTTCTTCTCCCATCATTTACGTTCGAGGATGGTGGAGCAATGCCGCTTCTGCTGCTGGAGACACTAGAGGGTTGCTTACCACGGAGAGAAGACGAAAAGCAAGGGTCCTCCTGTACGGTAGAGAATACATTATTCCGACGATTATATAACACGCTTGTATCGAGAAAAAGAAGCATGGATGGGGAGCAAAAGACCAGCCAACATATAGTAAGTAAGTAGATATGTGTGTGTTTGTATGAAAAAATGAAAGAAACTTTTTTTTTATCCAAGTTTTGAGATATGGCTCGAACGCTTATAACAGTGTGGCAGTAATAGTGGTCTGTCAGTGGTTGTTGTAAATTTTCAAGTAACCGAATATTATAAGGAGCTGGCTATACGTTGAGCTAGATTAGATGTATTCCATGTAAAAACTCCAGCAATAAAAATGTTAAGTATGAGAAAAAGGAGAGAACATCTGCCACTCTTTTTTTAAAGAGAGAGAGGAGAGAATTGAAATAAAAGTGAAATGAGCTCTGCTCTTCTTCTTTCTGCCTGTTAGTCTATCGAGGCTGCAGGGTACGTACGTACATCATCATCATCGTCAACCATAATATGAACGTCAGGAGGAGTTTCACTTTTCTCTCTCCTTTGCTGTGCATAAGTAACTGGATGATTTTTATGCAGAAGTAATAAGGGAGGAAAAAATTGGAAGAAGAGAAGCTAAAAATGTGTTGGCCTTACGTAAACTTAACTAGGTATTATGTAAATTCATAAAACGGTGTGGGTTAATGATGCTAAATAGCTCATGTTCATTACATAATATAAAAAAGATTTTCTTCAGAAAACCTATTTGCATACTATATTCTTGAAAAAAAAATATGGTAGGCAAGATACATATCGACAAGTACAAAAACGTCACTAGATCGTTATCATCATGAATATTGCAATATGCAGAATAGACATGTCGTGAGATATGGGAAGATTTACATGTCAGGTTGGTGGATTGGATTGGAGGAGTACCTACGAAAACGAAATGACAAGGAGTAACGTGTGCAAATAATATGGGCCTAGTGCTCGTGCTGTGCTCAATACTAATCCAATGCTGCTCATGATACGCTGCTGAGGAGCTATAATAATCGATTCTTTTTAGTCTTCTGTAAAAGAAGTGATGATAACAAACTTATTTTCGAGGAAGCTCCATTCACTTCCACTGCAACTGACTACCACCTTCTTTCTCATTTTACAAAACTACTTTGGATGTTGATGATGACGACTCGTGCTTAAGGGTCTTGTATGGGTGGTGGTGGGGTTATGCATATGGTATACATAAACGGACAATTTTTAGATTTAATTTGC
>JAQGAI010001524.1:0-14481 GCA_034696905.1 Lepidocyrtus violaceus | reverse complement strand
CCAGCATCGGGAGGAAATCAATATCCAATAGGAACACATAAGGGGTTGTCACTTGACCTAGTGCCACATTCCGCAAAAAGTTGATGGGGTACAGGCTCTGAAAATATCCAAAAAAAATCTTTAATTTATCCATGATTTCGAACTGATAATTCGACAGCTAAAGAAAAAATGAAATCTTACCCCCTCCTTGTACACAATATGATATCCGATATTTTTCCTGGATGCTAACGCTTCACAACTAAGGACAAAGCTGAGGAATTGTTGTGCTTCTGTGTCTGACATGTACAGTGCCAAGCTGATGGGGCCTGTAAAGTTACAATAAAAATATCGAATTTTGAAGGCATGTTTTTATATACCTGATAGTCCGTTTCACTTGTATACAATTATTATGATGAACGTTTGACCAACCTTCCCAATGCTTTGCTAAAGACTCAATCATTTGTAAACGATCCATTGATAACTGCGCAACGAGAGTTACATCCCATTCACCAGTGCCGTCATTGGATTCCTGCTCATAGTCGTAATCCAGGTAGAACAAATGCGTGCGATACTTTATGTGCTTAACAGTTCGAAACTCGTAGCAGGCGTCGTCTTCATTAAGCTGTTGGCAGATAATTATTCATAAATAAACTTACAATAAATAGGGTAAAACTTATGATTGTGTACGAATTATACTGATTTTGGTATATAACCAAAATAAGGAAAGTTTTAATTACCGGTTCATGTGTAACATAATAAGATGATGTCTTGCTGCTGCTGCTGTAGTTACTGCAGCCAAACAACTCTCGCCTAAGAAGATTCCCATCGTATTCCAAAAAGGTGAGATGAAGATTGCGAAAATATTCGGCGTGCTTATTTTTAACCCTTAGTTTCTTCGGAGAATTCCAATGGATGAGCTAAAAATTATTAAGACATTATTCTTATTTTAGTTCTTCGTATGCCTTCTTCTTCGTAGTTTGGTTAATTGGATTTACGGATTTTCACCTTTAGGTCTGCCACTTCCGTGTAACAAGACTCTGAGCGTGTGTTGTCAGACAACTGCACATTCCAGTGGCAGGGGATCTCATGAAGCATTCCTGGATTTTGTTGAATGACGGCATTGAAAATGTCTTGATCGGCGAGGGAAGTGGAAAGCATCGTTTGCAAATCACGTTCTGCAATCATTCGCCACAAGTGGGGCCAA
Source organism: Lepidocyrtus violaceus (assembly GCA_034696905.1). Lineage (NCBI taxonomy): Eukaryota > Metazoa > Arthropoda > Collembola > Entomobryomorpha > Entomobryidae > Lepidocyrtus > Lepidocyrtus violaceus. The sequence goes on along the minus strand of JAQGAI010001524.1, from coordinate 13,298 downwards.
TTCATGCTTCTCAGCTTGGAAAGAACCATGAGTATCACACCTACAAAAACGTTAACACAACATAGTTAATTAAGTATTTCGACATCCTCCACATTTAACTCAATTATCCCTTTTCATTCGGCAACAATGCAAACTTATGAAACCTACCAGTATTATAGCCACGACCTAATGCAGGCCAAGGGCGATGATTTTTCCATAGTTTCCCTAAATACCAATCACTCTGATTTTCCACCAACCCAAGAGCCTGTGAATATAGAGGGCAACCCATTGTTGTTATCTTTCAAATCAAACAAATACATCTCACATGAACCATTTGGGATACCAAGAATTTTAATATGTACCTGATCCGATTTCATGTTCTGGAACAATGCCCACAGTTGAGCAATGTCCGTTGCAAAAGTGACATCAGTGTCCAGCACGATCACTTTTCTCAATGATGGCGGCAGAGCCTTGGGCAGGGTCAATTTCAATAAACCGTATACTCCCGAATAGTGCTTGTTGGGAATCCAGCTTACTTCCGGAACAACATTGTCTGCCAGGTAGAAACTCACCTCCACTGTAAAATAAAACACACACAAAGTTACATATGAGATTCTCCTCAATCCTCCCTATTTTATCTAAAAGCTTTTACCAAATCAATCAAATATAAAATTGATTTTCTTTTACTCTGTGGAATACTCCATGTGTCGAATAAGGTTCGCAGAATGAGATGTGCCTTGGCATCAGTGATTAAATGGAGATGCAGAGGGTTGGTTCTATAAAAGAGCATTGACTTAATAAGGGTAACCAGGGATCGACTAGAGTTATGGCCGGCGCAGACAATTGCCACCTGTATCACTTCACACTTGTTAACTGTAGTTTCCTGTAAAGCAATTATAAAAAAATCATTGCTCATTTTTCAAAAATTAAATAAACTTTGAAATACAGTTATTTCTGGGTTGCAAATGTATAGATAAGATTTTACTGGATGAGCTGCCGCTTCCAACTGATCGTCTTTTTGCTTTTGATGCAAATGCTGCGGATTATGAAATGTGAGGACTCCCTCTTGAATTGATTTCATTCCATTGACCTCCTGTCGCATGAGCACTTCCCTCCATGCCAAATCCACCAACATCCCGTCCGAAGTAGCTGTAACAAAAGAAAATTTCAGGTTACTGTTCTGCTCTGGATTTGTTAACTAAAACTGACACAAGTCAATAAAGTCAAGTTCTAAAACTAACCATTTGAGGAGGACGCTGAAAAGTATCTATGGAAAAAGAGGACGGAGAGGGCTCCAAAAATGCCCCCAGCGATGAAGCCAGCTACCCATCGTCGCGAAAATGAATGAAGGATGCCATGCCTTGAGCGAATTGTGGCAAATATTATGTCAATCCCTTTCCAATTCTCCTCCCTTTGCAAAATGTCAAATTACGTATATGTGGAGCCGAGTCTTGTTACATTGAGGTAAAAGCAGTAGGCCATTATTTCAACTTTACTTGAGCACTTTCCCTAGTCAACTTTCTTTCTTGGGGGACGTGAACTTTGACACGTATAAACTCCAAAGCACCGTTTGTTTCGCAGAGTTATTGTCAAGAGTAATCAAAACGGGATGACAAGTCAAACATTCACATAGAGACTCATATTCCTCCAACATAATATTTTGATGTTTTGTACGCCCTGACAAAAAAGGGAATACCGAAATACATGGATGGGTGGAAAGGGTTGATGGGAGATCGCAGCCGTAAGGTACAGCAAAAGCATGTAATTTTTACAAAAAAGCAAAGAGCAGCAGCAGCAGCATCATAACAACATCGTTGTTTGTCGACATGGGTCGATTTTCATCATATAACCATTATATTCATTTGTGCCAACGCCATATTATGTAACAGCATTCCATTTCCATGCAAGCTAAAAGGAAGGAACAACGAGTAGTTGAGGAACGTATTTACCTAGATGAGCAATGGAAAAGTAGTTTTGACGTTGGCTGGTTGCATTGCATGCAACTGGATACCAAGGTGGTTTCCCTGATTCCGTTTTGCATAACGTTGTTATGCTGGCTGTTTATGGAAATTTGGGGAAATGCTTACAATCCGAAGTAGTCGTTTTAATCAACTCTAGATAGAGTTACACCTCCAAACTCTGAACAGAATTTTTTTATCCAAAAAACAATCGGAGTAAGAAATGTATCAGTTTGGTCTGGCTTATATGGCTGTTTGGGCAGTTTAAATGTGGAGTATACTTATGTAACTTATATTTGATTTGATACAATTAAAATCAAATTACTTATTAAAAAAGTATATGATATGTCCATGTATTAACGTCCAGTTTGAATTTAATTGCATAATAACAATGATGGTTCTTATATGGATGATGATATGAAATGAAATAGATGCGCAGGCACTACAGAAACACGTAAAATTACCCATCCACGAGGCAGTACGGAAACGGAAACCGTGCATGATCTTTAATCTTTAGAAATACTAAATATGCATGGATTGAAAAAATCAGAAATGGACGTTGAAGTAGTCAGTAGTGGCAATGACAATAGCATTTTCCACACCAAAACTGTTTTCCCATTGTAATAAAATGTGTTCCGAACTACTCAATCATGCATCACGGTAAACATTTTCGCAGGCAATTAAGTGCCATTCCTGTTGAACAAGTTGCTAATGTTCAATATCTTGTTTCTTTATTTAGATGGACATTATATCCGAAAGAAATTATTCTGTTCATTCGAGTTCCTGAAACAGCGATGCAAAGAGATAAAGCGTAATCGCACTGAAATAATATTTTATATGTATTCCCAGTTTTACACTAGTTTTTGAAAAACAAAATATGCAACCCACAAGTTTCACAGGACTCAATAAATATTATTGGGGACACTCCTCATCTTATCGTAGTTCTTGCGAGGATGTTCATGGTGAGGAGAGTTTCATGGCGCAAACGAAAAAAAAATTAATAACAACACAGTGAAGAGAAAGTATAGCAAGTATCACCTTCAGCGTATTAATAGTGCATGAATGTACATTAAATGAGGCATGTATGAACAATTTTGCAAGTGATTTATGAGCAGTTTACAAATTCTGTAAAAATTTGTAATGGAGGTGTAATGTAATATTATATAATAATCTATGGGGGAGCTTTTGGATTCAGAGTTTGGAAGTTGTAAAAAAAAACTGAAAATAGTGATGCAGTCGTTTCGGGCTAGACAAACTCTGTACTTTCGCTGATGATGTAACTATTTTCCCTTGTGGAGTTTGCTGGGGCTTTGAAGGATGGTTTCTCGTTTCCTCCTTCCCAAATAATATACAAACTCAGTTTTCGGGTTGAGGACTCCCATTTCCATTAAATCCCATATGGATTCCCAACCAAAGGTTCCTGCTACAGTTTATAAACTTCATCTCTTCAGATATTCAGAATGGTACGCAGATGCTTCGGATCGGGACTAATAGAACAACTTCAAAAAGGATTTCGGAAGTGCAGGACAAATGAGTGGTTATGAATTTTTTCGGGGCTTTGTCTCGCCGTCGCAATTTTTATGTTTCGGAACAATTGTTTCATTCAGCCTTTGGAGAAAAGGTTAATTAATGGTGGCCAATTTAAAACATTGCCACAAATTATTCACTTTTCTACCCTAATTACCACGAGAGTGAGAACACAACTCTGTGTGAAGTTTCCGGTGACTTGATCAACAAACCTCGTCATCTTCTGCTGTATAGCTAAATGGCTGGCCAATTTTTTCTTCCTCCCATTGTGAAAAATGTTGGAGTGAGCATGAGCCAAAGCGCCACCACCACCACCACTACCACCATACCATATACTAATACACCATCCCCTAAAAAAAACTACAACGGATTCAGGAAGCCCAACGTTTTTGGAAATAGTGAGGATGCATTACATGCCCTGTTTGCATGCATTTTCATTATCATATGAAGCTAAAAATGAGAGGAGAAAATTAAGCTCGGAAAAAATTTTCTTTCCGTAGGAATATTTCTCCTCTTAGCAGCGTTAAGTTGAGTGAGAGAAGAAGAAGAAGAAGAAAAAAAGAGTTCTGCAGCAGCAATTTCCATCCTATAAAAGTTGTTTCTCGTACTGCGTGTGAAATACCAGAGAAGAGAGTATTAATAGAACAAGACTTATCCTCTGTCATTTTGGCCGCACCGATAACTGATATTCTGCATCCGTATGTCTATATAAAAATTATACACGTTTTTGAGTCTTCAACATCCATTCATTACTCACTCTACAAGTTTCATTGCCGTGGATTATATTGGGATGAAGACACAGTATTAAAAGAATATAATTTTGCTCTTCCGAACCACTATAGGAATATGCATACCTAGTTTGTTGGAAAAGGGAGTGCGAGTGCGAGCGAGTAAAGTAAAATATACGGATATTTTGCGAGATGTGAAGTGATGTTGCCTTGTCTAGCCTTTCTCTTCTTCTCGTTTCGAAGCTTTTCTTACATTTTCTTGAGTCAGTTGAGTTCCTCCTTTTTTTTAACTGGTTTCATTTCCCGAGGAAAAAAAGCAAAACCAGGTTTCGCACTTCATCTTCCAAGCAATCCCACTGTTTTCCTCCTTTTACTAAGTTTGGGCACGGCGCAGGGAAAACAATGGGAAAGGTACGTTATTTCAGCGGGACACAATAATTCGATGAAATTAGCCACCAGCTCAACCAACCAGACGGGATTGGGATATACATGAGCACAACTTCCGAAGCATTCCAAGCCGTCTTTCACTTCCGTCTCGGGGCTGCCATATGCATGGAAAAATTAAAAGTTGGGATCATGGCGATAATGATGCTGATGATGATGGTGATAAGCATGTTGGAACTAGAATTTTGTTAAGATTTCATGATGACATTATTTTGTTGTTTGAAAAACAACTTAAAATTTAACTGATTGTCATGAAGTGATGCAAAAAGAGACAACAACTAATATAATGAAAAGATATCATTGTTAGTACGGGTCGTTAAGTATACTTATGATATGATAATTATTTATCTAAGACAACCTAGGTCAAGCCAATGCACGTATCCGTATTTTGCATAGACAAGTTATTGAATCCGACTTTTAAAGTCAAGTCAAATTATTTACCGGGGGAATTGCAAATGGGTGCGTGATACAAATTTGTTTTTTTTTGTAAAAAAAGGAAAGTACAATTTAGCAAATGAAATGACCCATGACACATAACCCCTTTGTTGAATAGTTCAATGATACATAGCAATAGCATACAATTAATGGAAGGAATGGAGATAGAATAGAGCCATGCATGTTTTTATACATTTTTGCTTAAGCACACGTATTCCCAGCTATTTGGAAGCGAAGCCTAAAAGAACACACCTACTTTTCTCGAAAAAGGGAAACAAAGCCAAGGCTTATTCAATATGATAAGTAGGTTGATTGGCAAATGAGGTAGACCATCCCGGCAGTTGACTAGAAGTTTCCTTCACTTTCTCAAGCATCGACTTGAAGCCGTTGGGATCATCATTTTTTGGAAGCAGTAGTGTTAATCGTTTGAACGGCACAGTTTACGATGATTGGCAGCCTTTACTTCTTCTCCCCTTCCCAAAAAGCCTGTGAAGATGAGAACTCATACATACCTAGGTAACTTTCCTTCCAACATAACTAAGTACGTATATTGTGTTGTGTTATTGGCAGGGTATAGAAAGAGGAATAATTTTGCATCAGCCACCACCACCCTCCCCCCAAGTTTCAAGTTCGGAAAATCGGCGAAAATGCTTCGTGAAATGGTTTTGATGTGCTAAGCCGTTCTGGCGTGATGAGGACGTAAGGCGAACAGCTAGTACTATTCCTGGTGGTCCCTCGTCCCGTCTTCTACTACTTCCTCCCGTTTCTCTCCGCTTTATGGAAAAGAAGATGGGGATGATGATGATGACGACGATGATGATATGATGATGCAAGACTTGCATGCACGCCACGGAACAACGTTTTCTGGGGTGTTGCACTGTGCGCATACCATCACCGGCGGAGGATATTGACGAGGATGAGGATGATGATGATTATTATGTGGAGTGAAGATGAAGATGAGACAACAACTAAGGTCCTATATCTAATATGACAATGATTCCCGTTTCCCAAAACGGGAGGTGCTAAAGGCTATAACTCTTCATATTTCACTCTACTAGGTTAAACTCAATCTATTTTAAAAAAGGGGAAGGACAACTTGGTTTGTTATTTGCTTCAGTTTTTTTTTCCTTCTCCTTCTATTTTGCTCCTTTTGACGAATCAACCTGTACGGATAGACAGGTCAGATACATCGTCGTCGTGAGCATGATTTAACGAGAGCATGTCACAAACGGAATTTTTCAGAATTGAGAACACATTGTTCATGTGTTCCACCTGGAATGTTGTAGTCAGTATAGTATCCAAGGAGTAGTAGGGTGAGGGCAAGCTTGAACACCAACTCTATTTTTTTGTACAGATTTTAAACCTATTTCCTTTGACTCATTAACGCTAATCTTACTATTAGTTTTGCTCATGGTTTGGGCTGTCCCATCGTTAGTGATGATATGATGTGATATGCTTTTTTTCTTCTTCAATCAGAGTTGTTAGAATGAGTAATGCGAAAATAGAGAAGAAATATATTTGTGCGCGTGGGCAATCCGTTTCAGGGGAAAGCCTCAAGAAATTAATAATAAAAGGGAAATATGAAGCATATGTGTAGTTATATGACTTCATTTGCTTTCCTTTTCCCCGCATGGATTCAACAGCTTTTCTCATATTGTAAAGAGAAGTAGGATTTAATAAAAATCGTGGCCGCGCTAGCTTTACCATAAAATCTAATCTTAATAAATATGCGTTTCAGCTATACCGATGATATGATTTGCATTGTCTGGCTTTGGCTTTAATGATTTCAATGAAAGTCTAGGCAAAGGAGACGCTCGTACCTAACTCCTTTCGTGAGTCACCAAAGATTTCACAAAGATTCAGGAATTTTTTTTTCTCCGTCGTTTAAAAAAACTATTATCATATCATGATGGACCCTGAGCATAAGATATTGTGCCTACACAATACAGAAGCATTCCCATTCATCAAGTCTGAAGGCACGCAAGGATCTTTACTTTCCAATTGAACCAAAAATATCTCCTCATCATCATGATAACCATGTTTCACTGGTCAATGTTCAATAACTCTGCGTTCACTTATACGTACGAACGTATTCCCGTTGGAATTTGCTCTTCCGATTTCGAACATCCCTTCATCGTCTGTGCATGAGAGGGAGAGAGAGAGAGAGACAAAGAGCTCTGTGAGAAAGTGGAGAAAAACAAGTTAGCCGAAAATGACGGGAAAAAAAATCCACTCTTCCCCGTTTATGAGCCCATATAACAGGGATATTAATTGCGAGCAGGAAGCATACATACAATAAACACGCCTAAACCATTAAATATACAGCCTTGGTTAAGCCTAGCGTCTTGGAAGAAGAGGAAAAATTTTTCCAAAGAATAAATGGAGTAGCAAGTGAATTGTTTTGCAGGGTGATTTTTTGTGTATCGAGAACCGGTGGTGGTGGTGGTGCCATGAAATCCGGTGGTAAATGTACATTATTACGTTTGTGACCCGTGCGACGTCCCCATCTAGATGAAGAGATGATCGGAGACGGGGAAAAATTCACGCTATGTACATATCACCACCAGCACCACTAACTAACTATAGTACACAAAAGTGACGACGACATTGCGGTGATTGTCAGTCTCAAGTCTGTAGGAAGGGAAAATGTGGTGTTACAATCATCCACTTTTTAATAGAGAAAAAAAACGAAGGTACATGTCCCATTATAGTGATGGTGGTGGTGGTGGAGGAAAAGGTTATACATACCAGAGGAGTGATGGTGATATCGAAAGTGCAATGGAGTATCACAGCATATTTTTTTCCCGAACAGGAGTATCATCCTCGCCACCATGATAATGGTGTGCTACGATTCTTCCTTTCAATAAACTATGGGGGTCTGCCGGGAAGCTGAATAGCCAGTTTTGCATTATACTCAAGCCAGGGCCTGATGTTCATATTTGGAAATTGTGTCTAAAAAAAGATTTCTAAGGGGGCCGACGCTTTTGGCACGGCCAATTTGGGTCGGATGGGCTGGGAAAACGAACGCTGAAAATAATCCGCAACTTGCCAGAGTCCTCAGTCTCGGTTGCTTCTTCTTCCACTCACTCTCAGATCGCTTTGCTTTTTGGTGCTTTGTGTTCAGTTCCTCTTCAAATACACCTTCCACAATGGTAAGAACTTTGAAAGAAAAAAAAGTTTCAACAAAGAAATCACGCAGTGACTTCCAGAAAAAAGCTTTACAAAAATATAGTTACCAAATATTCCTTCTTACCAATTTCACTTTTTCTGCTTGAAAAACGAAAAGAAAAACAATAAGCGTCTCATCGTCCGAAATATTCCAATCTTTTAAGTGCTAATTTTTCCAGTTTTTTTTAAGAAAAGTAAAATAATTATTACTATTTCCAAAAAAAAAATCCTGTCGTTATCGGTTTTTTTTTCTACTGATAACTTGTCAACCACCAGATTATAAGAGAAATGAGCCATTCCAAACGTTAAACTCAATTCCGCTTTCCAAGTGTTCTTCATCTAAAGAAATTATCGGAGTTGAGTTCGGAGCTTCTTCCTCCCTACCATATAGGTTCCAATATAAAAGAGGCCGACAGAAAAAAAAACCCTGAGAGCTAGTTTCCATCCCTAACTATAACACATTAGCAGAGTTACTTGAGGGGAAAAGGGTCCTTGCGGCCCCAGTGCGATCGAGAAACCTCTGCTATTGGTTAATTTACCTTTTGTAAAAAAAAAATAAGTCAGTGATTCATTCCATTGTTATCAACGACTTGTCATTTTCAAAAAAAAAAAATCTTTCCTAAACTGCATTCATCAATTGTTGCCTAGGAGTATGAAACTGAAACAAAAAAAACAAACATGGAGGAACACAATGATTTGTAGTAGGCACCTTTACCACAAACCACTTGACCCCATCACAAATAAATAGATAATTAGTAAATTAGAGGTTTAGGAGGTGTGGGTAGTTGTTTCTAGTGTGCTGTTTTAGTCCTCGACGGAAACAAAAAAAATTGAATACATAGTCATTCCAACACTTTACAATTTAAGATTAGAGAACAATGCACGGTGTCAGTTCCAAAATCACGTGGTTTAAACAACGTAATTACGTTAAGTAACCTTGAGCTTCTCAAGTCAAGAGTTGAAAAAAAATTAAATCGGTTTGAAAGGATTATGGAGACCCAGTGGTGGAGCAGTATTCCGTGAGAAATCCTAAAAGCCATTAAATCATAGAAAGCTTTTTGTTTTCTTTTTTAAAAAAAATATAGAAGCTGTTGTATTTTTATACTGTAGATAGTGATGGTGATGATCAATACGATTTACAGATTGATTGATTAATTTTTTTTATTCCAGTTTTCCAAAAAAAACAAGCAAATAGATATTATAAACTTAATACGAGTCCTTTCAATCAATTTTTACATAGCTTCTTTCATTAGGAAGTTCCCAGGAAGAAACAAATAAGCGTAGGATTTTGGAATGAGATTCTGAAGAAGAAAAAATCCATTTTGCTATTTATAAGCTATATCTTACACTGATAAATTGGGAGGAAGAGTTAGCAGAAAGCGGACTTTATAGGAGAAGGAATAAGGAATGACGAATTTTTTTCGTCCCCGCAAACGGGAAATTCTTTGGGAATGAGGGAGACGGGGGGAAAGTATTTATCACGGCATGCATTCATTACAAGCTATATTTTTTTCTGGATTAGGCTGATGATAGGAAATTAGAATGTTCGAGCCAAGATGTCGACGTTCCTAGAAGAACTATCGGTTTAGGCAAAATTTTGTTACTTCAACCTCGCTAATAAAGACACACATATAGCAGTAAAGTACAAAAGTACGGGAGGGATACAAACGACTGGTGGGGATCGGAGGGAGTGAATGCTTTGGAAATCTCAGAGATCGGGTGGGGCCGAGACACGAAGAAAGGAAGAGAAAAAATCGCTACATACGTACGTAGCTAGACACTCCACACATATCCGAAGGAATGTGGACGACGACGTTAGTCAGGCTTGGTAGGAAATAAACCGGCGACGGTTGCCGGGGTTGCGTAACCTCCATACTCCAAATGAAATGCATCAATAATAGAGAGAGGAAAAAGAGATAAGGAAGATAAGAGCGAGAGGTTTGGAAGTCAAGCCAGTGATCAAGCAGACAACTTGTAGCACTTGCTAGTCGGCCTCGAACCAGTAATCACTACTCCCAACACAACACACAACCATCCACATCCACGGTTAGCAAAAGCAAGCAGTAGTAGTAGTAGTAAAAAAGACAACTTCCTGTGTAGGCTCAACCTATTAGACATCCTCATCTCTAGTTTCTACTTCTTCTTCTTCTTCTTGTTCAATCCGAAAAAATTATTTTTAGATCAGGAGTGAGTGGGAATCATCATTATCCTCTTTACGCATATACACTCCAACAGCTTGAACACCACCAACTTTACATGACAATTATATAGGAATAAAAAAACAACTACACAAACCAACCATCATTATCATTACATACTACATTAGTTACTACTGCTCTACACTCTGACTCCTTTCCCTTCGGGTTTTTTTTTGCCAGTTATTTGCCCTTTCTCTCCTGAATTATTTTCGTAAAATCTGTTGAAGCCGACTCGGGAGAACAGTAGTCGAAGAAGTAGTTTTGTTTGTTTCGAGCTGAAAAAGTGAGAGAGATAAAAAACATAAAAAAATAGAAAGGGAGCGAGCGGATCCGCATAGGAAGGAAAGCTAGCGAAAATAGGAATGCAAGTTGATTATCTCTCTTAGTTGGAAGCTAAAAGGAATGAAGTGAATCGTATTTTTTTTTGAAAAATACTTAACTGCTGAAATAACGTGCAATATAAAAATATACACACAGAGACAGATTGATACATAGATAGATAGAGGTATTTCGAGGAGACTGCCACTGCTATTAAGTTGGTAGATGTTCGGAAGATAGAAAAAAAATTATAGCGTTAGGGAAGATTCTTAGTAACGGAGCAGTCACATATCAATCCGCCGTACACAATAATCCCAGTCGAGCAGCGCAAGCTCATTTTTTTTTCTCTCCGTCCACATACTTTTTTCTCTCTAGTTCATTCCATTCGAGTCACTTCTCCATTCCAATTTTATTTTTGTGCTTCTCCTTCAGCGACCGACTGACTGCGGGATTGTGAACTAACCAGATTATTTTAAGGAAGGGAAACAAGTAGTGTTAACTCAACTTCAAGTGATATGGTATGAATCACGACAATTTACCAAAAAAAAAAATTAAGACGAAATTAAAAATAAGGTTATTTAATATTCCCAGGATAATAATAATAATCTCGTTGTTGGTTAAATTAGCAAGTTGTTTCCATAACATCTGATCTGACATAACCTTAAGTATGGTATGGAATGGAGGTTTAACTTAAAGTGTTGTAAAGTATTATTTAGAGAATGGTGGTAACAATTGGAATATATTAAGCAGGATTGGAATATTGGACGTGTATTATTGTATACAGGGCAAAAACAATAATTAATTGTATTTCGTGTGGTGGAATTTGGAATAGAAGGATAATGTTTACAATACTCAGGTGTAATAGACAATGGGAAATTTTACTATTGAACTGGAAGGTAAATAGAGGATTGTTGTTTTTTTTTTACGAAAATTAATTCGTAGGCGGACGATAAGAAAGTGAAGAAGACCAAGAAGAAGAAGGAAGATGAAGCAGCAGCCCCAGCTGCCGAGGCCGCGCCCGCCGCCGCCGAGGAACCAAAGCGAGCAAGCACCCGAGAGTCCAAGAAAGCTAAGCGAACTGGAAGTAATATCTTTTCCATGTTCTCACAAAGACAAGTAGCCGAGTTCAAAGAGGTAATTAATTATTTTTTTTCCAATAAGAAGACAAATGCGGTCCTCCAGTACAGTTTCCAGGAACTCAGTTTGGAATGCAGATTAAAATTAATCATATTTTTTTTTGTTTATTATTTTTTTTTGTGATCCAGGCTTTCCAGATGATGGATAATGACAAAGATGGTATTATCGGCAAGAACGACTTGAGGGCAACTTTTGATGCTTTGGGTCGTATGGTCAGCGACAAGGAGCTTGACGAACTGTTAGGAGAAGCCACTGGTCCCCTCAACTTCACCATGCTGCTGACACTGTTCGCCAACCGTATGTCAGGTAGCGCAGATGACGACGAGGTCATCATTAATGCCTTCAAGTCATTCGATGAGGGTGGTAAAATTGACTCTGAAAAGTGAGAACAAGCAAACTTTCTTATTTCCCAATTTTATTCCTATCCTAACTTTTAATTTTAATCATTCCCAACTGGTATTTATAATTATTATTATTATGCCAAGTGGACATTTTCTATCTATCGCTTTGAATTGCCTTTATAAAAAATCCTATTCTTTTGCTGCCGCCATAATACTATTCTCAAGTCCAATGAACATAGCCTAATAAAAGATATGACTATTGTTAAGGTTGCGTCACGCACTGATGACATGGGGTGACAAGTTCTCAGCTGAGGAAGTTGATGAAGCCTATGAGCAGATGACAATCGACGGTAATGGAAAAATTGATACGGGGAAATTAATTCAGATGCTGACAGCCTCAGCAGAGGAGGAGGGTGAGGGTGAGGCAGCCGCCTAAATCCGCACGCTCGACCTTAAAAAAAATTATTGAAATTTTAAAATGAAAAAAACTGTAAAATCCAATCAATTATTACTTCTATTCTACCACTCAAGAAGGAAAAAATTGCATCACGTATATATATATGTATACTTATAATATCTTTATCTATAAACCAATATCTCTGCTATCTAATTTTAAATGAAATTTATATATCTATATAAGACCATCCGTGATCACAAATAATGGAAACAAACAAACATGAAAAGGTTGATGGTGATGATGATAATAATAATGAGAGACGTATGATCCCACTCTTCATACTTAAAAAAAACAACACAGTCGATTCGGATTTGTCTCGATTATTTCTTTGTCATTTAATTCCCATTTCTTAAAAAAAAAAATAATTCGCAATATATATTATGCCTTTCAAACAAAACTAAAAAAAATCTTTCTTTTTTTTCAACGTGCACTACACTATACTGGTTTATTGTATTTTGGTAACAATAATAATATTTGTTATGATGGATCACCGATAAATTCAACTCATTTCTTTTTTCATTGTTCACATACAAGCAAAAAAAAAAACTTTACAACAATGCTCATTCGATTCACATTGCATGAAATGACAAAAAAAAACGTTTTTGGAC
>JAQGAI010001523.1:0-14490 GCA_034696905.1 Lepidocyrtus violaceus | reverse complement strand
AAAATCCATTTATTATATAGAAATGAGCTCATCATCATCCCTTTTCGTGGTCATCAGCATCAGCGGGAGAGTTCCCCAAAATGAAACGAAATTAAACCAAAAACCGAAGAAAAATGTATAAAAAACAAACGAACCAAATCCACCACCAACAGCAATCCAATCACGATCAATTTGCATTCTTTTAGCATGAATCTAATCAGTGTGCGGGGAGAAGAAGAGATGGAAGGGAGAGATGAACTTGAAATCTGGACTCATTTCATTTCCCACGATCTCATTAGCTTTTTTCGTCTTCCACAAAAAATTTATTCTTCGTGTGTGTACATCACATGGGTTGTTATGCAGGTATGCATAATAATGAACGTAAAAAGTGTGCTCTCATCTTGAACAAATATCTTTATACGAAAAAAAGGTACGGGTTAAAGGGAGCAAAATCGTATTTTTACATAAAACAGAAAATAAAATTGTTTGCTTTCTTGTCATTTTTTTGCGTTAAACAGGATCGAATCATGTTACATATTTTAAGATAAGATTGCCTTTTTCTCTATGCATAGCAATGCATGTGTAAAAAAATCATTCCCGGTCTGAGTCTGATTGCAGGAAGATGGGAAATAAAACGATTTTTTTCTGAGGAAAAAAGGTGAACCCTTCTTGCATTTAAATCTGATGAGCATGACCCACACACATCGACGCGTTGCATAACAAGTTGGGATTGCGATAATAAAATGGACTGATTGTGATTAGTAATGTAAAGCTTGATTTGTTCCTTTTGGTTTGATTTCATTTTCAAGTTTGTAACCAATTTTTCGGCATTTTGCATTCAAGTCTGAGCGAGCCAAATCTGCTCTCGGCTGACCCAGCACATGTGCTCACTACACGATGGTGTGTTTTCGATATAAAAAGTGCACGAGAAAAAAAGATTTATTAAGCTAAATTAAAGATGCACCTGACTAGATAAGGGAAAACCAGAAAATCTTGCAGTTTCTTGTGAATTTTTCTTCAAACCTTTAATTTATAATTTGGTTAGGACTGCTGATTATCTAACAGTCCAGTTTGCAGTTCAACTTAAATTAGCCCCGAATATATAATCCGAGGCTATTCATTTCATTCATTATTTTTTTCTCTCCCCTTCACTAAAATAAATAGTGCAGTTTTTCCTTCTTGATTAGAAAGACCCTCTCCTTTAGTCAGATCTGATTTAGATTTACTTCAGTCACATTTTATACTTCCAAGTGGGCAATCCTAATCTTTGCCCAGAATCTTAATTGTTTTTGAAAGAAGAGAGAAAGGGAGAGGGCCAGAAAGAATGTTCCGTCGTTCTTTGATTGTGCGATGTGCTACACATCCATCTTCTTTTTCAAACAGGGAAAAGAATGCGATCAACAAGTTTGGACAGAAAAAACAAATTTTACCAGTATTTTCCCTGGTTGTAATGGTCATGTAGTCGGCTTTTTTTTACAGAGATACTGGAGCCCAGGCCTAGACTAGCATCCACTTTAAACTACTCATCATCACCATTACTCTGACACAAAAAGTTGTGATCTGTCTGGAATAAAATATAGGGGAAAGCCACTTACTTCGTTGCATACCTAATTCTGATCACGCAGAGCAGGTATTTCCCACTCAAAGGACCAGACAAACTTTTACAACCCGAAAAGACAGAGGAACACGGACCACAACCAAACACAATTATTTTACTTTTACCCGAAATAAAATGTTTGATTGTAAAATTGGCGAAGAAAGAGAAAAACCGTGTTATCCATTCTGTTTTTCGCGAAAATCGTCAAAAGAAATTCTTCTACCGATCTCTGCCTACCAACAACTCCGACAGTACATGGGATATGTCAAGTGATAAAAATTGCTTAAATAGATTTTTAAACTCCCATCAAGCTCATTTTATACAATATTTCCTCTCCCCGAATAAATTTCCCCTTTTGTAACAACCTGCTCTGAGTCTGGACTTGTGTCTCGTGAAAATTAATCCGCTTCCATTCTTTTAAGCATATTATTTTCTTTTATATTGCTCCTGTCAGGAGAGACAACAGGTTTTTTTTCCAATTCAATATTATTATGCGGATCCTTTCTGAAGATAGTGTGCAAACTACAATTTTCTTTGTTTACTTTCCCGTTTACATATCAGGAATCCGTTTACATATGATTCAGGATCATCATCGCCACCACCACCACCGTCACAACAACCGCAACCACCACCATCATGATTAGACTAAAAGTTGGTTTATTTAGACAAAAACATTCATCCATCTCGTGAGTCCCTCATCAACATCATCTTCATCTTCCTAAATGAAAATGCAGGTGTGTGCTCGTGCTTACCTTCTTCTGCCTCCCATTCTCTCGTATAAATAAATATAACAAGAGCAGATGTTAAAATGTTGACGATATTAGGATGTCGAGCTTGTGCTTACCAATGTTTACTTTAAAAAACTGTTTCATTAGATATTAGACCTTTTTTTATTTATCCGTAACTG
Source organism: Lepidocyrtus violaceus (assembly GCA_034696905.1). NCBI lineage: Eukaryota > Metazoa > Arthropoda > Collembola > Entomobryomorpha > Entomobryidae > Lepidocyrtus > Lepidocyrtus violaceus. The sequence goes on along the minus strand of JAQGAI010001523.1, from coordinate 12,007 downwards.
CACAACAGGTTTTTTTTTCAATTGAGCATTGTTGATTTTGAACTGGACTGGGATCTGTGGTGCAAAAACTGACAAAGAAAAATATTCTAGAGAGAAAACATAATAGGAAATAAAACCATATCGCACAGACATAAAATATCATCCATTTTATCTTGCATGAAGTGTTAAATGGTTTTCATTTGGTGGAGTCAAGCCAGCCACCTGCTCTCCTAAGTTATGATGATAGTGCCATGAGGAACGCGAACGGAGAGCGAGCTCATAAGTAAACTCAGAGTAATATATGTAGACATCCATTGTTTTCATATCCAATCCCGCATCAACATAAAGGCACGAGGTGAGCTCAAGATAAATTGGGAAAAGCAAATATTTTCTATTTGTGCTCCAAGTATTAGAAGCAAACAACAGCTTTAATCTAATGATATGGATCTCTTTCGCTCTTATCACAATTGAAAATTGAATTAGCCCATCATGAAGTGAAACAATAGGGACTAATATCCCGACTAGATTTGACTTCAAAGTCAGAGATAATCTCCTTAAAATATCGCAACTCAGGAGGAAGAATGAACAGATCACAGCAGCAGCATAAGAGAAAACTCTGATCAAAGGAACGATTTATTATTCAAAGGGGGATCACTGAAGAAAAATCAATTCAAAATCAGAAGAGAGCAGTTTTGACAGTACACTAAATTGCCAAAAGGTTGGACATGAGCCAACAATGTAATTTTGTGAAATAAGTATTGCTTTGCAACAAATGAGAAAAGCCAAAGGCTATTATTTTTCATCATATTCATATTTACCTCCCACATCTCTCCATCTCAAACGAAATCAATCCAACCAAACTGACTTTGACAGCCAAACCCAATACTAATGCTGAAATGAATGAATTAATTAGTACGAGAACAGAACAACGCATGCCCGAAATCAAAATAAAAATGAATCATTTTTACCTACATGGTCGTCGCTTGCTCCTCGCACTTAATCAACTCAAGCCATATATTTTCCACACACACACAAGATGTTTTTTCTCGAGAGAAAGCATAACAGATTCAACATTTCATCCTCTTCATCAGCTGACTAAATTAATTATTAATTACATTATACTAGGAAATGAATTATTTTTTCTTTTGATCATTCTAGTCCCACTTTAGATTTTCAGATTACTCATTACAAGAAAACCTCTTTCATTAAATATAGGCATTCGGATGATATGGCGTGTTTTATTGCAGGAATGAAATGTAACTTTGCATATCCAACTACGGTGGGGGTGCGCACATAACACAGTAATCAATGCACATTTTTACACGGCATTATCATACCAGTTGATCAGCAGGAGGTCATAAAGTCTCCCAGGCATCTTCATCATCTTTGTCTTCGTCATCAACGCACACACAAACATCCTCGCATTACATCGTCATCCATCCGAGCACGTTCAAGTACATGCTCATCATCACATTTAAAACAAGGGTAACAAATCTAAACTAATCAAGGGCCATTTTACTCTTCTCCTTCTCCATAATCGTCTTGGGGGTACAACCATAAAAGTACATTATTTACAATTATATTATTGGTAAAGGTCCATTATTGCTGAAGGTTGCGTTGCAATTTCATTCTGTGAGATCCTAATCTCAATTACCGTTTATGAATATGTATGGCTTTGTTTGGACCTTCCTGGATGGCTCCTATTCTATATTTAGATTTGGGAGGACTGATAAGAGCTTTATAGCAAAAAATCTTAATTAAATTTACTGCGCTCATATTATTATTTACATTATCTTCTGCCAAATTTATAAGTACTTGTCCAAGTAGCCCATTGTAAGAAAGGATTTTTGCATAATTGATCTGATCAGATCAAGCCACGATGCATTATATTGTGGACACTGCAATGCATAATATGTAACTTCAGGTTTTTTTGTCTGGTTCTCCTTGAGAGATTTTTGATATCATTTAACTTGATTTGATCACATTTTCTGCAAAACTATGTCCACTACCGCTTTTGACTGTGTATAATACGATGCTACTGTACATACATTATTATTGGTTTGACTGCTACCTGGCACTGGAACAAAAACAAAACAAAAGAGCTCAAAGCTCATTGAGATCCTTTTGATTGTCACTGTGGTCATCAGCAAGTGAGGATAATTTGATTTTGAGTATCTTTTAAAATTATTCTGGTATTTTAATGCATGCAAATTTGATGACCAAGCAGACTCACTCCAAAAACGTATTTGGGATTTTAAATTTCCTTTCCAGAACTTTTCTTAACATGTACCATGCAGTATTTCTTTGTAGATGTAATATTGCTGACACATGCATATAACTAGTCATTCGGAAAAAATCTTGCTCCTCGGAATGTTCAAGTCCTTCCATATTTTCTACACGGGGAAATATTTCTTCCCATTACCTTTAAATACCTGACATATATCAAAAACGCAGCTCGGACTGACATGGACAACCCCTTATGCCCTCATCATAATGGCCCCATGCTAGGTTCACAAGTGTAAAAACAAGCCCAGACAACATGACTTGAACTCAGTCCAATCTACATCTTCAGTGCAACAATTGGAAACAATGCTTGGCCATGCTAAAGCGAAAGTGGTTATAGACATACCTATAGGTAGTCCATGAGAATTTCATTCAATATGTATTCAAGCTCACTTCCAAATCATAAGACATTTTAACATTTTTCAAGCCGAATATTTTCTATTTCCATACAAAAAAACCATTTCAATGAAATTTATGCACGCGTACAAAATTCCCAGTCAGCAGAAATGGACGGAGGATTCAGATTGCAACAATCTTATATATTTTATGGTACGCAGACATTTTAATTCCTGCTAAATTATTCCAGTTTTGCAAGTGTAACAGTCATTCCTTTTCTCGTTTTTATAACAGATTTTGAAATGAAGGAATGCAGCAGTTTAAGAAAAAATACCATCTCTCCTGCTATGTTATGGCAAACGACTAGACCCTTCTCATGTCCACATCACCTCGGCACGAAACGGGATCATATATAAATAAAATGATGATAATAATGATAATGATGATTCACAGTTCACATTTTATCTAATGATCTCCGTGCTAAAAGTCAAAATTTATTGATAACGCGTCCCCATAATTTTTTTTTTTAAATAAAAAACACTTTCGTGTACAGCTAAGCCTATATCTCTAATAATCACAATCGCTGCCATTTTTCTTCAAAATCCTAAATCTATACAATCTTTTCCTAAAGCAAATAAATTACTTTCGCATGAGTTGGAGAGTGACTGCTGTTCACCCTCCCGTTCAATGGGATTATTGATGGCGGCATGCAATGCAAATAAAAAATCTATCGTAGTAATTCGTAATGAAAATGGGGTAAAAAATTTTGGTTTGAAAAAACAAAGTCAATTGTCCACTTGTCTATAAGACAAATAGCTCAATATTGTGAAACAGCAATAAAGGGCATTATTCACTGCTTCATGATGAGGAGGAGGGAGGTTGAGGCTGAGGTGCATGAGGAGAAACCAAGTCAAGTATATCAAGTCACACAATGAACATCATCATAACAGCCACCGACGGACGGACAGGTAATAGAGTAACGTGCCACAGTAATAATAATCCTAATCGATTATTTGACTAATGTCCTTATGAGTTATCGGTCTTGTCTTGCGTTACATGGGAATCTCAGTTAAGCTCTATCCATCTTACTAACATTTTTCTTTCACTCTCATTCAACCACCATTCATTTATGGGAGATATAACAACAGATCGAATTTCAAATACACGCCTCTTACCTCTTCATCGATTGTTTGGTGCAAGAGCTTTTACGAGTTTGAACAAGAGAGATTCATCATTTTATTATGATGATGTTTCCTATTGATTGCTATGCTAGCTCGTATAAAAAGCTAGCGGGGTGAACTTTTCCCTCTTATCTATGTATATCCCGATGCTGTGCTGCTGCTACTTAAAAATTTCTATGCTATGCAATTTACAAGTTTACAATGGGAGCCTCAGCATTTTTCTGTCGGTTAAAGGTCAGGATGTTTATGCGTGAACATTTTTCATCGAAATTGGTGATAACTGTGAGGTGCCATTCATCTACATCAGCAGTAGGTATCATGAAAACATACGGTATTATATGAGCTATGAGCTTCATTGGCTGGGGTCGGATGAGCAACTTTCGAAGTGCAAAAGCTTCTTAATAATATTTATTCCGAGTCATTAAAATCCCCTGACCCGATTGATTTGACTGGGTAAAGATGGATACATTGTTTACGGCCCCTTGACAGCCAAATGCAAAATCCAAACTGACTGGCTGACTTTCATTTTTTTTAAGGGATGCTCTCGTCTAGAGAATCCTAGTTGGATAAAGATTGGGGCTTAGGTCAATTTCAAAGGGCATAATATTGATTTCATGAATTTGCAACTGAAGCACTTTTGCCAGAGTTTTTTATCATTAACTTTATTATTCAAAACTGCCAGACTTATTACAAGGATAGATGAAATAAATCTAGAATCGGCCGGCTCCGGCGGTAAAGAATCAGTCTAACTCCTTTAAACAAGCTTGCAGAGACAGAGTGACTGGACGCGGATTCGGAAAGAGTAAATGAGCTGAGTTGATGGACAAGTTCGTGTTAGCTTATCTCAATTGCTTATTTCGTCCATCTCGTAGCTGCTCGAGATAACATTTTTCTAGACTTTTATTGCACACTGGCAATAATACCGACAAGGTGCGATACCCCTTTGATGATGATCCTCCTCATCATCACATCAAACATCAACTAAAGAAGATCATGCAGTACCGGGTCTTCTCCTATTACTGCTCCGTCCAACAGTTTGTCCATATCCAAATCTCACAAGAGCCAACAAACAGAGATATGAACGTGCCCACCATAAAATCATAAAGAACCTCAGAAAAACTTGCAAGTTTTTTTTTGAACGGGCCTTGTCTAGTAGACCACATTCCAAAAAAATCACATTTTTATCCAAGCATTTATCATCATCCTGATGTGTATGCGTAGCCTCAAATCACTTACTAAAAATTCACTCTTCTTCCAACAGCCCCAGCAATTATTATTGGATTTTGTCGGGCTGCGGAGAGAATTGAAAGGCTTAAATTAACTTTTTGTGCACGACACAAACAAACCTCACATGATTTGAAGATTTATGGCATTTTATTTTTTGTTGTTTATATTCCTTCATGATCATCCTCTCCTCCTTTTGCCTCCAAATATGTTTTTGCTACAATTTACCCAAAAAATAGGACTATTCAAGTTTATAATAATTTTATTATTTCTGTCTCTCTCTTTAATTCTAACATAAATATATAAACTTGCCTTCAAAGGAGTAATCTCGATAAAAAGAGAAGAAAAAAACTACACAAGAGCAACCTTTACAGCAAGGTCACCCAATCATCATTAATAAGAGCTATTTTCATCCTGCATCAGAATCCCAATATTCCCAATGTAATAATTTGCAATACCTGCTCTGGTTTGCTTATTTTTTGTTATTATTATTCCGATACAATCGCAAGAAGATGTGAGCTTCTTCTTCTGTAATCATTTTAACGATGTATTGATTAATCGTTAGTCATGATTTATTGTATCAGGCCCCCTTTCATCAAATAACTTACACAAGCAATAATAATAAGAAACGCAAGCAATGGCACAGTACCTTTAATATTGTGGAGCACATGGAATGGAATGAACTTGGGAAAGGTGTCTTGTCTTCGTGAGAAGATTTGGCATTGAAAACCAAAAAAAAATATGATGACGAGGCAATTATTTTTATCATCGTTATTAAATATGTTACGTATGTGATCAGAATTTGGAAGGATGGTGTCACGTGAAAAAAAGAGAAGTTTCATCTTTATCTAATTGAAAAACCACCGTAAATCTTTCCACTAAATGGCGATAGAATCAAGTCGAGTCATTGTCGTACGCTCAGCTTAGGCTGATTATCTAAGGTGAAAAAGGTATTCCATTCCCTGGCTTTACATCTTTGGAACTGTCCAATTTCACAGAATGGATGACACCCATAAAAAATAGTTATCCTTAAATCCTAATGCTTCTAGTCGCTCACTCATTACAGAAAACTGGATTAACTGGGGACGACGACGGACTCATGACATGACATGGCACGCATTCAGAAGGGATTCCGCTTTTTTCTGTCGAGTCATTATTCCTTTTGCGATCCATCGTGATTATTGATGATTATTGGGATGATAAAAGCAACAAAAAAAGTTTAATTTAGGTGATTCATATAAGCCTAAGCATTTTACTTCCATCAAGATAATGCGCTATAAAGGTAAAGTAATGGGAGGAATGAAACTTGTTTTTTTCCTTCCTGCTGATAACTGATGATAGCAGTGCAACTCTGATGGTCAATGTCAGATTAGGAGTAAAAAGGAACAAATTGGACCCACTGAATCTATCCATTTTTATTGTGGATCAATAAATGAAAGAAGAAAAAATATGCTGGGGGCTTTTAGCAGCTATTCAATTTGTTCGTCTTGTGAGAATGATCCCGTTTGACTTATGAGTTCACAGTTTGTAAATTCCTTTCCGATGAATTTCAATCATCGTACTAGATGACTTTGAGACAGTTAGCAAAACTGTTTTTTGTTTTTCATCTCGAAGACTCAGCGGCATCCTCAACAGTTCATCACAATAACAACCCAACTCGTCAAAAACATCAACATTTTCCGCACAAACAAAAAAGAGCAAACATTTAAATCCGGATTCTTTCCTGAGTTTTCCCCCTTGCAAAACTAGAAACCCCATCAACACATACGAAAAGGGGAATAACGTGCCAAAAAATCCACCATAAAGACATGGCATGCCATAGCCATTGCACCGATGATGGAAGGCTTTACACGATCTGTCTGTCCAAAATCTCAAAAATAATATTTCCCTTCACAAATCCCTTCTATAACAAGATAGATACCACCATAATATGATCCAATGCGGTATCAACATCAACATCACTACCTGAGTCATCCTTATCGACCTGTTGCTATTGATGAATACCAGAATTTTACTATCAAGCGGGCTGCCCGAGTATGCTTACTCATATCATTATCGTGTTATATCATCGTCCTCGTAATCACCACCATCACCAATGCAATCTATCCCCGAGAAAAAAAAACCTAAATACACAGGTGAGGAATTCAGCCAAAGATGTATGATTATTATTTCAGTGATTATTATTATTATTGTTATTGCTTCGCATGACATGAATTCGAGCTCACAAAGAAAACAACTTTCAAACACTTTTTTCTTCTCTTCATACCACCATCAGTCCTCTCATCTCCAGCCATCCCTTCCAGTCGTAATTAAGCAGAGAGAGAGAGAACCAGCTACAAAGAAAAAGTCCTCACGGACATCCGTGTAGAAGAAGATGAAAATGTAATACAGTTTGGACACCTCATGCCAATGGACACTGGACTGGACTTCGAATTCTGAAACGGATCATAACATGTAAATTCTTACGTGCAATAACAATAATTATGATGATGATCTCATATTTTCCTCAGACAACTATCACAATTGTATCAACTACTTAAAAGTGTCCAAAACGGTTTGGGATATATTCTATGCATATTACAACACGGTCATAAAAATGATTATATGAGTATGTACCTAAATACCCAGATATGAAAGCGAGCACTGTAATGCACTGCGATTAGAGTCTCACATTTTATTGCTTCCAGCATGTGAATTCACTTCTTCTGAGCGAAGTAAAAAATTAGCCCTATGCACATCCTTGTCTTGAACCGTGCTGCTCCACTCATATCTTTTTTATTTCCCTCAGTTACATTTATATAATGATTCGGATGATTTTGATGGCTTGTTTCTCTTCCCCTTTAATCGTATTACTTGGCCGGTTTACAACAGCTTGCGGTTGAGGTCTGTGGAGAGATGGCTAATTGAAAAAGAAACCCTCTCTTGACAAAATTTATTAGGGACAAAAGTGGAATTAATGCCACATTCCTCTCCCCTTTCATTTCTTTTCAACGAGTTGCTCAAACACATAAAAACTCAGGAGAAGCTTTTAACTCCAAGAAACTACATTACTTTCCGGAGTACAAATAGTTATGTCTAGAAAATGTGCATATTTGTGCTCTGCTCCTTATCATATCAATATATTTGCTCACAATCGCAATCAGTCCGAGCAAAGGAAGAATTTCCATTCACGATAAGCAAGATTCAAGATCAAAAGCTTTTCTTCGGCAATCATCTGATATCGATGATATGATGGGGATCATCGGATCCCGATCTTGATTCCATTTTATTACAAAGTCATGCCAAAATAAAAAAGAGTTTCTCCTGAACTCATAATTCTTTCTCTCTTTTCATTGTACGATTAAATTCAATCGAAATCTTACACTCACTGGTTAACTATCAAGTACATCGGACTTAACCAAGTGAGGTACTCCATAACAAGCTACTCCATATAATATTCAAATCCACACAACAAAAACTGTAAAGAAGTCAAAAGATGTTTTTAATACTCACGACATGACTTTCGGATCATCTTCTCTTTTCTTTCTCCTCTTGTGAGCCAACTGTAGGAAACCGATACAAAACCAATAAGAATCCCAAGCATCCCCCCATTAACTTTTTCTTACTAGACAATGAGCCATTGCCACCAATAAATTAAATTCTATCATATCTTTCAATTCTTTTTTCTTTTGAGAAGTATATAAAACTGATCCCAATCATATCCGCATAACAATCAGATCAGACTTGTTTTTTGTCCAATTCTTTTTTCATGTTGCTCAGTCGCTGCTATTGAGAAAAAATGCCGACAAAAGAGGAACAGGACAGAAAAGAAAACAGTGCTCTGCTCTGCATTAGTGAAGAAAAAACTACATAGTCATAATATTTAGAATTCATTCATTTTAAATGGATGTAGATCTGGATCTTAATGAGGAGGAAATATATCTTATTAAAATGCATGAAAGCGGGAGATTATTGCTTGTTTGGAATCTACTTTTTATCCTTTTGGACAACTTGTAAGCACTCAGTTTTGCGTGAATGTTCTGTTTTTTTTTGCGCAGATCTTTTCCTATAATGAGCAATTAAATAAGGACAGATTCACGATTCAAACTAAAAAGCAAGCCCACATGGAAAGCGAAAGGAAAAGCGAAGAAAAAATTATTTGGATTAGAATTTGCTCTTTACCTCGTAGTTCCTCGAGTCCGGGATTCTATACGGTGAGTACTGCATACCTGAAAAACAAATAAAAAGATAAAATAATAAAGTAAATTATATTGCAAGATAGTTATGTATGTACATATCCAACCCTAAATAATAACTGGAGCGGTTACGCTTACAAACTTACTTAACTTTACCACATAATTAGCGTGTTTGTAAGTTTCGCTGTTTTTTGCTACTTAAAAACAATTTAGAATGTACATCCCTTTATTATGTTAAATTACTGCTATTGTCCTCCGCTGAACAAGGACTACTCCAGTTCAGTCAGAGGAGGTACCAGATCATTATCATCATCAACATCATCATCACCCCCTACTCATGTATACAAGAGGACACCCGCATTTTACTATTCATGAATAATGAATAATTGTAAATTATTATTATTAACGTTTTTTTTGTCAAAACAAAAAAGCAGGCTTCAATGAAAAATGAAGAAGAGGAAGGGGAAAAGTGGATCAGTCTCTCAGTCACTCATTGTCTGCTATTAACTGGAACTTCAACTTTCTGCAAAATAAAGTGAGACTAACAATGCAAAACAATTTCATCTGCAGTATTGTATGAGTAGTGGGATGAATGACGCATTAAAACAACAATGACGGTGAGAGAGTTTGTGAACCCTACAATTTACAATTACGATTGGATCTCCCCTCACCACTGTTGTGTGAGAAGGGGATTATTACCTCAAATGCCTTCTGACTAATTTCTTCCTCTTAAAAAGAGCAGCGTTTATAGAGGGTAGACTTTTATTTACTCATGTACGAAGATGGCTGTTCTTACGCTTTTATGCACAGACCCAGCCAGACCCGAGAGAACAAGAGCAGATCAACAGCAACCCTGCAATTTGTAACAGAGTGAAACCGCCCCGGTAACTATCCTCATTCAATAATATGCCAAGGTAAAAACGTTTCAGCTTTGTCTACGAGAAAATTGCTCTTTAATAAATGGGTTTTCCATTAAACGAAATGGACTGGAAGGAAAGTCGGACGGAACAGAGAACCCAGTCATATCTCTTTAACTGTGATATCTATTTGTATGTAAAGCATATAAATCGATTCAAAGGCGGAAGTCAATAAAATTGAATTTTACTGGCGCGATGTCTTCAGAAATGGGGCTCACTTTGCACATCCATTTTTTCCGACTTCTAAATGAAATGAAATGATAGAAGAACATCCAACATCTCATATCATTTTAAGTCTTTGACTTGACACGAGCAATTTTCTTCAGTTGGAGTTCACGGTGAAAAAGTGTAGTCGATCAGACCTTGTAAAATCAGCGGCAGTCGTCGTTAATGTCAGTTGCAATTTCTCTCGAACGTTTCATCCACATGGGCAATTACTTAGATGATATGGAAAAGTATGAAATATGCACGGCTACATATAGGTATATAATCTGCTTTTTTAACCCTTCATAATATTATTTAAATACTCCTTGATATCCTGTAAATTCACCACGGATTGCGATGGATAATGTTTCAGGTCAAATCATCATCGGCGACCTCACACAGAGCGAGAGGTCTGAAGCCACACTCACTAAATTGCGTAGGTATGTGCAGGGGAAAGGAAAGATTTACTTTATATTAGCCGTATATTTATATGATATTTTACATGAAATTTAGAACAGGTGTATTGACCGACGGATTTCTGGCATGCTCTTTTTTATTGCCGCATTTCCTCAGTCAGTCAGTCGAATAGTCTATATTACATATCATATCACAAGAGATCACATGCTGATGATGATGACGCCAAAATCAAAGGCAATCAAAATCAGCAAGATTTGTGTACTCTTTCATAAACGTTATAAAAGGAGAGGGAGAACAGAGAAATTGGAATAAATTGAGACTAATTTAAAAGTAAGGCAACTAGTTCATCTATCTCATCTTCTGAAGATATCAGTCAGCCTCCTTTTTGTTCTCATCTCATATGAATAAATGAGTCAGAAAATGTTGCATACTTCAAATCAGGATAAAAGCTATGGTGGTGGTTGGTAGCTCAGAATCCGATCTGCTCATCATCAATATCATTATTACGATACTCATCATCATCATATCACTCGCTGCTCACCACTAGCATGTAGGTAACATCATATCACTGCCACCACCGCCGTCGCACGCAGACATTTACATACCTACCTGCTAGCCTGGACTGGGAGAAAAATCCAACTCCATTCAATAAACAACAAAAGGATGAAATGAAAACCAATCAGTTCTACTAAATATATTGCACTTGTGAAGTCTTTTCTCCCTCTCTCTCTCTTCTGATGATGATGGTCGGTCATTGAATCAGAGAAATTGAAAGAAACATGACAAGGGGAACAATTGAATTCAGTCCGTTTCGTTCATTTATCCTCTGCTTTTTTATTGAAAATTACAGCTGTGAGCATAGAGCAGTCAGTGAAAAGTATTGTTATGCAGAAGAAGACAGATTATTATTATTATAGCCATTATATATATTTCACGTTTGGGAAAATATAATGGCAGTTGGCAGTGTTTGCGGATGTTGGTGCATGCTTAACCATAATATTCGTGAAATTTATATGATTGACTGACAATTGTGGAAAAATGAGCTTGATCTGATCATGATACACCATTGCCATTTGCCAGTTTTAGTGCATCTCAATTTCTTCTTGTGTGGATTCCCCCATGCCAGATCGAGCATCTCATCATCCTTCACAAAACTATTTTCTGGGGAATTATGAGCCCAACTAAAAGCTCCCTAATGAGGCTTTTGCCGAAAGGAGACCACGAAAAGGGTTTCAGGAAAATGATGGTTACCTATGAAAAGGATGAGAAAAAACGGGGTTGGTAGCTGCAG
>JAQGAI010001522.1:0-14490 GCA_034696905.1 Lepidocyrtus violaceus | reverse complement strand
TATCCAGGTAACACACCTTTCTCTCTCTCTCATCGGCATCGGCAGGTTTACTATAGCAAATCGTTTCTCATATATTCGATTTCATCTCCAAAATGGACGGTTGGTGAAGATAAACGGATTGAACATTTACACATGATGATAACAACGGAATGATCGCCAAGACCAAAATAAATGCAGTTCAACCATTTTCATATCCATGTCCATCGTCTTGATCGTCAATATCTTGATCTTGAGCTCTACCATTCAATTCCAATATCGAGTAATTGTTTCCAATATTCCAAGAAGTCAACCTGGTCAATAACTGGAAGAGAAAGTATTAAGGTATTCCAGCTAGTAGATCAACATACGGCAGGAAATTTTTGTTTTGCTTTTGATTCTCAAGTTGGTTATACTGAAAACAAACGAAAGGTTTTGCTCAAAGTGAGAAACACTTTTTATTAGAAAAGAAAGTCAAGATGGAAGTCTCGAAAAATTGATTTTCATTTGTTATGGCTGAACATATCTACTATCAAATCATCTCCGTAGGCATGTTATGATATTGTAGAGTAGACTATTGTTTTTTTTTAATTCTTTCAGTTCTTTCTGAAACCTTTTGGGAATTTACTGTTGTAAACTTGTAAATGGTTTATATGAGGGAGAAAGTAATTTTTTCCAGCCCAATACTGGATACCAAGAACTTTCCAATGCAAATCTTAGAATGCGAAGTGTCCATCCATATTCTTGATTTGAATGAACCTTATATATTCTGACATAACATGTTTTACTTTCTAAGCAGCTATTGCCCTTTCTAACAGCTACCTGACAAATTGAATCGAATTTAAGCTAAACTGTAAATAAATGCAGGACACCACATGCAACAACTGAAAGTGTATACCTGCTTCCTTTACAACGTGAAACTGGATCGAGAAAATCGACAGAACAGAAAATGAATAACAAAACGAATTTAGGCCCTCCCCAAACGAACAACTTTCTCGTACGTACGTAGTAGCCGTATTATACGAGAGGTACGTGCTTCCCCCAGGTGGTATCATATCTCATTGAGATATATCGAGTTTGCTGTATCATATCGGACACTGGGGATCTCCAATTTTAGCTGACCTTCTAACTCTATTAGGGGGAGAGTCCCACTTACGTGTTTTGCAACTGTCAAGTTTTCTCCTTTGCTTCCTTCCGTGGAGGACATGTAAATTTGAACTTACTTTATCCCCAACGATTACTTACGAAGGGAGCAACGTAAAACCTGTTGGATATTAATCGTATCATTTGTATGCGGCCGGTCGTGCAAGGAAAAGTTTACAAAATAACGTTTCTATTTACAAAAAAAAATGAAATGTTACACTTTACCGTGTGTTTTCAATTCAATTTTGATCTTGAATGTCACGTTGAATTTTAATTTTTTGCAGTAGTATAGGTAGTAGTAGTTCTGTTATTCCTTTAAGGTAGTAGCTGCTACAACAGATGATGTATGGACGTGTCGTGTTGCATTGCAGGTACTTCTATAGTTTTATCCTTTGTAATGATTGGCATATGGCTTGCACCAGCAATATAGCCTTCACCTTTTTATGCAGCTTCTCAATTACGAAATATAAAACACTTAACATTCGAAAACTTAACAACAATGTCCCCAGTGGGTGGACACATCCTTTATAAATTTGGTTAGACGGAAAGCTCCTATTCGTGTTTAATGATAACATCATCATAAATGGTGTTCATTTAAATTGCTTTTTGAAACTATACTTTTCGAAATTGTGAACAGTAGCATTGACCTCTTTTCATATGGAACTACTAAATAAGTTTCCGAGTCCATCTTTAACCAACCTTATTTTGTGGTTCTGCAAAATTATAAGAATATTCATGGTTTTTTCCTCTTGAATCAATTTGTTACAGTCTTGGCCATTAAGAAAGGAAGAATTAATGACGGTAATATGATTTCATTAAAAATATAAAGGTTTACATTTCCATTGCCGAAGAATTGGATTCTCTTGGGTGACTTGATTGATTGTGATTACAGCACAGGTACAATTTTATGCAGATATAATGAACTTGCTTTTCAGGCTTCCTAATTGGAAATGAGTTTGGCAGAATCCAATTTTTCGTTTCTCTCAAAACGAAGTGGATGATTTCCTGTAAAAAAGGTAAATCTGTAAATTACCAAGAGAAAACGCCTCTTCAGAGTACAATTAATAATTATTACTAAAATGAATAAAGATTTATTTTATCCTTACCTATTTTAGTCTAACTAGTTAATAGAAGACTTCTTTCTGCATTTATTAGCCAAAAACGTAAAGACGGATAATAAAACTCGTGAAATAATGTAAAATGAGAATAAAAAGTTATAGCTTAATTACTTTGTATTCGATAATCGTGAAAATGGGAAAAATGTACTCACAATAGAGTCCATTTCAGTTATCGTTTGCTTTTTAGGGCTTGGGGACTGAGGAGCTGCTAGATTTTTTACTACTTTTTGGGGATTGTTGGGATGAAAAGCAAAGATAAATCTTTAGGACAAGCCCTCTCGGCCCATAAATCTCATTACATCCACCCTGTCAATAATTGCTATCCGCATTTTTATTTCGAATTTGGACAATAACAGTTCTGTAAACCGTGCCATATATATATCCACTATGGTACTTCCTGCAGATGCCTATGACTTTTCTAGATTCGTTCCGCTATTATGGGTCACCATCCCCAATCAGTCACGCACACGCTGCGCTGTGATCTTTGACGTATCCTATCTATCATATGAATCGAAAAAATGAAGATGTTCTTTAAGTAAAAAAAAACTTCGTTACGTAACTGTTATAAAATTTCTGTGTTTTTGAAATGAATATAGGATAAGCAAAAGATATATTATTATGTGTACTCTGATGGATAAGCAATGTACATACCCATAAGAGTATCTGTGTAAGTAGGTGTATAGGTGTGGGGATGGATTAGATTGGCAGAAAGCTCATCTCTCATCTGTCAACTATATCCTATAAAACATCCCATATCTAGTCAGTCACTATTCGCTATTTCCTTCCTTTCTATTTTATTCTATCAATTGCTAGATTATTGCAAACTACCTTTTCTAGCATTGTTTGTGCTACACATCCTACACTGCACGGGATGATGGCGAGGCGCCACATCTTGTCAAGTCAACTATCAATGTATCAAGGGCTATTAGGACAGGGCATCTATCTATGAATTATCAAATTGACGTGAATTACCATAAAACATATAAACTCTTTAGGATGAGGATATGCTTATAATATTGTCTTTGTCACAAATGTAGCAAATGTCGTGTCCGGCGTGAGTACTCAAGCCAGCACAATTCTTTTACTCCCCTCTGGCTCTGGCATGGCAGTATCTGAAGTGTTTAATATGTACAGTGCAAGACTACACACTTATATGATGTCGAGAGAGCAGGCTAGCAGACCAATTGAAAAATTTAAAACAGTAGGAACTTCTTAGAAGGGTTCATTTTTCCTGTTCCCTCATTACAGCTTTTGCAATGTGAGGACAGGTAACGAAAGGGAAAGTTGTGATTATGCTATGTGATGATGTGATGTTTGTACCATTTATCTAATTTCGCCACTAGCCTTAATAGTAATTACACGGTATCGACTTGAACATACTTTTTTCTTGTATTTACTGTCTTATTATTTGGCTGACTGTAAACACTTTAGCAGCTAGATTCAGCTCGCTGCGCTGCTAGCAAAAAAAGTGTTGGTCCTTTTTTCAAGCAGGTAATTCCTTCTAATTGAGGGTTAGTTTGAAGTGAACTGCAACTGTCACTCTAATCACGTAACAAGATCTTCACGGAAATAAAATTTATTGGATTGCAGGATGTAACAGGATGCCTTGCATTGAGGATGAGTTATATAACTATCAAAAAAATATAGTTTAGTTAGAATTTGCACCTGAAAACTATGCAGGATACAATTTTTCAGAACAAAGTAATCTAACATATAGAAGAATCTCAGCATGGCTAAATCCTTCTCAAACGAATTAGATATCGACAGATGTGGTCCATAACAGGTCGTAAAAGAGACCTTCTCAAGCTAGTAGGTAGATGATCAGATCAATGATCACGACCGATCACTATGGTCAAAAGTGTTAACAAAAAATGAAATGGCTACACCGGAAGAAACAAAAATGGAAGCACCCTTTCCACCATAAAGTAATTAAATCACATACATTTATTCCTCAACTTATTCATATTCATAGCCCATACAATATGAATTATTTTAGACATGAAGAATCCTACTACTTTTGACGGACTTCATCTTATAACCTTATCATATGTACATGTACCAGGCAGTTTTTAGAAGACATTTACAAAAAAAAATATTAGTCATTTATACAATCTATTATCTTATAATTTTTAAATGTATTAGTATACAAGAAAGGGTTGCTTTTTTATAATTGATTTTCAATTTGCAAAAATGCAATTCTTAAAGGAACACTAAAGGACCCACACTGATCATGCCACACAAACTGTCTTGCTTCAGTTTGGTACGAGTATCGTAGAGGAAGTGGAAGTTTTCTTTTATATTAATACAAATGATAGTCAATTGTTATCACAGAAAGCATTAATAATAATTTTTAGCCAAAGCATAGAAGACCCATGATAGATGGTGATTATGTGTAGAATATTGATGATATTGATAGATAACCTAAATTCAAACAAAACTGGATTTGCGAGCGAAGCGAATTCATTGTGGAATGTACTCAAGTTCCGTTGTTTTGCTCATTCTAGTGTAGTAGTGGACTCACGGAGTAGAGTACAGTATAGCATGTTGACATGAGAATACTGAAAGAAAAATTACATGTATCGTACAAACAGTTGCAATATTTACAAAATTATCGACATCCACGCCCGGATGCCCTTCCAATCGCAGCAGTCCATTTCAATTGTTATACAAATTCAAATTAGACTACCTAATCCTGTCCAAATAATGCATGAAGTATTCACAATATTATGAGTCATAAACGACAGGAGTAATTTCATCTTGATTGTTTGTTATACAATACAATGCAAAGGACCAATGCAATGGCGTCTCACATTACCCCTTTTTTGCAATTTTTATTTTTAATTAATAGATTTCAGCCAGTTTTGTTTTTATAGAACCCGTCCAGTCATCAATCAGCCGATTTAAAGAAAATTATTATTCCTGATGGACATTAGATGCCTCCTCGTTTTTAACGTTTTTTTTTGTAATTTTCATAAGCATGTCATTTTTCACTAATTGATGTATATTTTTCTGTAAAAAAATTAATAAACTAACAACCGTAGACAACCTACATCATGTAAATCCTCAAAATATCGTGAAAATATCTAAGGATGCTGCCAATTTGTACATTTCTCATGCGTCAGGAACACCGGCGTACATGACACTTTTGCCTCTTTAACTTTACTTTGCAACGATAATACAAGAATTGAATTTTTGTGAAATAAAAACAATCCTATAGAAGCCACAAGAGAGACATGAGATGACTGATGGTAATTGATTGTGATGATCGTGATTGAATATCAAGCAAAATCCTGCTTGCCAGAAAAATGTCGTATCATTAGTACAATAATAATACATACGATATGATAACAACATGTCCCTTATATGATAATGCCAAAGATGCTCATCAAGTCACCCAACAAGTGGGACTTTGAAAAGTAACAAAGATTGCAATGTAAATGAATGCACTTGTTGTTACCGGTGCCGTAATATGCACTCGCCTTGCAGTTGCAATTCGTGTAGAATGTTATGTTATGTAATAATTTATCATTATCTAGAAACTAGAAGATATTCATTGCATAAAGACAAAGGAGCTAACAATGCAGACGAGAACGAGAGGTATTGTTGTATAACATTATGCAACAATTTAAATTCTATAATGAAGGTATAAAAACAATTTTCCAAAGGCCCGCGTACCCTCAGTAAGATCTAGAAGGACGTGCCGTGACAATGCAATATGATAGCATGAGTAAAGTTTGACGTTTTGTGTCCTTGCAAAGGAAGTGAATGTGACTAAAGCGGAACACGGATGGAAGCGTGAAAACGAGTCATAGTCATAGTCAGAAGAAGGGAGAAACAATGCGAATTTCTTTCTTTTCGGTGAGTTATGGAGGAGATCACGTGGCAATTTACATGTTCAGTGTGGCTTTATGCAGAGTCGTGAGGATGTTGGTTTATAGTTTTTAATTGTTGTTATGAATGTTATTAAATTATAGATAGGTGTGCTCCTGTTGATTGGAAGTGATGCTCTAGTCCAGGCTGATAAGGGAGCCCGTGGGGGTCACAGAGATACGGGTGATTATGAAATTAGTTTCCAATTAGGAGAGGTGGAAGAACCTGGTTGGGGTTGGGATCCTCCAGTAGTGAAACAAAAAGGATGGGGATGGGAACCTCCAAAGGCTAAAGGATGGGAAGCACCAAAGGCAAAGGGCTGGGAGCCTCCAAAATCTGCAGGATGGGGATGGGAGCCTCCTAAGGCAAAGGGATGGGAAGCACCCAAAGCAAAGGGCTGGGAGCCCCCAAAAGCAGCGGGATGGGGATGGGAACCTCCCAAAGCGAAAGGGTGGGAAGCACCAGTTACAAAGGGATGGGGTTGGGAGCCTCCAAAGGCTAAAGGGTGGGAAGCACCAAAACCAAAAGGTTGGGGCTGGGAACCTCCAAAAGCTAAAGGGTGGGAAGCACCGAAATCAAAAGGATGGGGATGGGAGCCACCGTCATCAGATGGTTGGGGGTGGGAAGAGCCACAGGGTTGGAAGAAACCCAAGTCTCATGGCTGGCGCAGACCCAAAAAAGGACATGGGTTGAGATTACCACGACTTAAATTTATACGTCCGAAAATTAGGTTCTCGAAGGCCGGTATTAGGATATCAAGACCAAAGATTAAAGTAATTAAAGGTTAGGAAATTAATTCTTCGTAGCGCTAGTGGATTAAGCAATTCAAAAAATTTATTAAAATGTTTTACAGTTTTCATGTGTAGACAACGTCATTTGAGTCATGTACATTGCTGTTTAATAAATAATTTAATTAATTAAAACTTTATTTGTAGGTTTTGTAAACGCATATATAAACAAGCATATATATTCATATGAATCATAGTTCACAAATAGCGAAAAACTAAAACTAGCAAACTTCATATGTATTTCTTTTTCACTTCTAACAGTCTGCACATTTTATTTGCCATTTTTACTCATGGGTAACATTCAATTATTACAATGTGCATTAATGCTTAATACTCCACTATATACATATTTAATCAATAATGCGTTTTGTAATGTCATGTCGTGATGAGTCGATCCTTGAAAACCAATTTTCAGATCCTAAAACTAGGAGTAACTTCCGTCTGGCATACGAATCAACAATATTGCATAGTTGTTATGGTGGGTGGTTTGCACAAAAGCATACCGTTAAAAGTTCCGCCCGAAAATGCGTCAATAAACGATATTTGATTTTTACCTCAGGTGAAGGAGAAAGGAGATGTTACTTATTCATCTGAGATTTTTACGCTTATATCCTGACTCTCATTTTTTGTCATAAAATTAGGAATTTTTTCGTAGCTTTCTGTTGCAAATGATAACGAATCTTTTAGTAATACATATACCAAACTTTATTCTCGTAAAACTACCTTTTTGTCAGATTTGGAACTAGAAATTTTGTCTATTCTACTTTATTATTCTGTATTAAGTTTTGTACTGATCCTGCTACACAGACTTACTCTTGTGATTTGGAATTATCCGTTACTCCAGGCAGATATATTTTATTTAAAAAATGAGCACTCACGAAAATGTCACGGCTGCTGATCCAGATAGCACGAATGATGAACAAGACGATCATTATGTCGACCAACCGCCTCCCTCTGCCTCAGGAGGGTTTATTGCACCAGTCGACAATCAAAATCCATGTAAGGGGTACACCGAAACAATAACGTAACAAAATTGAGTTCTTATTCACAAACGTTTCGCTAATTATACAGGATCACATAATTGTTATATACGTAACAAAAAATGTTTCACCTCCTCTAAAATTAAAATGCAATTTCAAATTCTCTAGTTACCCCTGCGCCTGATGAAATTGAGGCAGATCGGACCCCAAGTGCTCCTCGTCCTACTAGAGACGACGGGGTAATACGAACTAGCGACGCAGCCAGTCGGAAAAAGAAGGCTTCACTCATCAAAGGCAAGCTGCTGAAAATCCTGAAGGGACCCCACGAAACCGATGCCCTTCACCTTGAAGACCCGGAAGAAGAGAAATTGAAAATGCTGCAGGATTGTTGTGAAACCATCTGCCAGAACAGAGGCTTTGAAATCGATGACACCAGAAAGAAGATGAGCTCTGAGTGGTTCGCACAAATTAATTTAGGTAAGTTTAATGAATTACATTTCCCAGATTCTCCAGCCAAAAACGACTCATTCATATATTTCCAACTCACTCGATCATGCCTTACTTACCTTCGTTACACCCACTGCACTTATCACAGCACACTCCGAACGAAAACAGCTTTGCTTTGCCGAGTCCCTCCTGATAATGGAAGACAACGGTGAAACAGTAGGGAAAATGTACTGCCACGTCACTCCCTCCAAATGGAACAATAGAGCTTGCCTTTGTGTTAATTCCGAAAGCTATGGAAAGTTTTCCACTGGTTTAGAAGCTGGAACAACAATTACAAGGTAGAATCAACCAGATGCATCCTTAAATATTCAGATTTAAGTCCGCTCACAAACTCTACAGAGAACAAATAAATGAAAAAAATAAATAAAATGAAACAAATTTGCCAGTATAGCTTATACAATACACTTTCATCTCCCTCCACACAGCTTTGTCGACTTCAAAGTAAAACCCCTCCAAGAATACGTCTACGAATGGGCTTCACTTGACGGAGAGACTATCGAACGGAAAACCCTGCTAATCGACGAGGTTGAAAGGATTCACGTCAAAATCACCACTTCCCGCAATGGGAAAATTATCAACACCAAAAATGTGGATCTGGTGGGGATCAAAGATCGAGAAAATCTGGTCACAGAAGGTCCAAATATCATTCTCCAGCGGCTGTTGATTCTGCAGCGACGGACGATGGGAAGTATGATCGTTCAAAGCTTGGCGTACACTGGGAAAGTAGTTCGAGCGAAATATGTAGGTGAAATAATTTCCCACATTTTGAATTTCGAATCTTACCTTCAAATAAAACATTTCCTATTTTTTACCTTAATAGAGCGACCTCGGAAGCGGATGGGAAAACGTGCGTGGGAGGCAAGTGAAGACTTGGGGCATTAGGAGACTCACTTATATCTACGAAGATGAGGAACGACAGTTTGAATCCTTGTTCAATAAGCACGGCCGTTTGATTCTGCGATGTCAGCCAGACTCTCCCCAAGCCTTGATCCCCCTCTGGTTCGAGGGAGTCTCTGAGTTCGACAAGTTTGGAAATTCTGCCGGGCTCTATTCTCCCTACGCTTGGGCTTGTGATGCGGAGCTACATTCCAAGTACCTTGTGAAGAAGGAGGAGCTCACGTATGACCATCGACGGTACATTACGGACAACCCGGAAGTGCGAGCCTTGCTGAGTGACTACCTTCAATGTATTTTGTTCCAGAAGCCTCAAAATGTGTTCGAGTTTACCAAGAAGTTTTTCGAGTCATTTATGAATCTTCGAGGAAAGAATGCGAAGCGTGAGAGGAAGAAAAGCCATAATTCAACCCTAGGAACATACTCGACTACTTCAACGAATTCCGATGATGACTCGAGCAGCACCTCGGACGATGATGAAGAATGGTTGGGGGAGGGAGAGGGAGAAGGGGAGGATTTTGATATGGATGAGTATGAAGAGATGCTTGCCAATGAGCCAGCTATTGATGAAGGCAAAGCTTCAGGGTTTACCGAGTATTATCATAATGCCCCAGAACAAATCATGGTCACTGAAGAAACTGGGACGGAGTAGGAAAATAATTTGCAAACTCATTCGAGTTAATGATTTGTAGCTTACATTGCGATTGACGGGAGTAAAAAACATTTTTAGAGCTATATTAATGGTCAGACTATAAAAATATAGTTTATTCAATAACACTTTTGTCTTACAATAAACACTAAAATACATTCAACACTCCCTATTACTTATTATCTAACATGGTCCACTTATTATTTGCACGGTTTGTTTCATTTGCTTACTATTTTCACTCATGGGCAACATTTAATTAATAAATACATTATTACTTACATAGGTATATTATTATTATTACATTTTATTTAATCGATTCTAATGCTTATTCGCTCTCAAAAATTATGTTTCCAGTTAAGTTTTAAGACTAAAGAAGAAAGTACAAACACTGTAACCTGTAACGCAATAAATGCTGCTCATACTCCCGTATATTAGTTTTTAATTACCAGTTTCCACTTCTTTCAAGCTTTGTGCAAATAATTGCACTTTTGGAATTATCTCTGAATAGAATTTGTCGATCTTCATGTCACTCTTCTCTACCCGCATGTCACAGATGAAACAGAGTTTCTTTGCATGAACCCTCAAAGAACACTTTTCGCAATACTTATGCTCGCAACGGTTTGTCGAATACAATTTGTTGGGAACAAGTCCACTGAAAATATTAACACAGTAAATAATAATAATAATCTTATAGAACTATATCGGTCAAAATTATATTATAATAATCATATAATAATATACTGAAACAATAACAGTACTAGTGAGCATTATTAGCTAGCCCGATTAGCTTAATAAAACATGTTTGAAACAAACGTACCATATCACACATTTGAGTTGCTCTTCAACTTTCTCCAATTCCTCCCACGTTTTAGGAAAGTACCGGCCCGTCATCGTGAGTTATAACTGAAAAATAAAAACAAACAAACAATCATATTTCAATGCTCCATATATGCGTGGTAGTAATATGCCATGTCAAGCCCGAGCCTATACTATTTCTGGAACCAATCCTTAGGCCCAAACTAACTCCCTGTCCTACAGTATTGGGATACAGACAGACGAATCAAAAACTTTGCTTAGTTGTTATGGTGGGTGGTTTACAAAGAAACAGACAGTTCAACCCAAAAAATGATAAAAACTACTAATTTTTGAATCCAGATCTTTATTCGAGTTTATTCTTTCTTAACTTTTCTACGGATCCTGCTACAGAGATTTACTCTTCTGATTTGGAATAACCCACCATCCGCTACTCCAGCCTGCAACTTAAACAATCATCAAAAATGAGCGATAACGGTAGTCTCAATCTAGACGAACTGGGTGCTGATGATCCAGATAATACGAATGAGGGTGATCGAGAAGATATGTTTGCCGATGACGACCAACCGCCTAATAAGACTGCCTCAGGAGGGTTTACGGCAAATAATAATCCCTGTAAGGGTTACCCCCATTCAAAATAATGTTACACACTCAAATACTCCTAAAACTAAAATGCCACTTTGAATTCTCCAGTTATCTCTGCAGCGGGTGAACAGAAGATAGATCGGACCGCTCCTCGTCCTACTATATGGGTCGAAGGGTCAAAAAAGACTAGCGCCGACGCAGCCGCAGCAATGGGTAAGTAGGAAAGAGAACCCTTCGGTATATGGGAAGACGTGGTCAACCCCGATTGTTTTATAAACTTGGCAGGGACGGGTATATTGATCTCCTGAGTCGAATGGCACTATTTTGATTTGGGGGGACACGAGACTCAGGCGGTCAAGATACAATTGATAAGTTTAAAGCCGCCGCCTGATAAGTTCAAAGAAAATCGGAGTTGACGGGCTCTTCTTCCCATGTTCCAAAAATGGTACAATTCGTTTCAGGAGGTCGAGTTACCCCTCCCTGCCAAGTTTTAAAAAAATTCGAGTTGACCAGTTTCTTTTTCCTCTGTTCCAGAAAATAGGAATGATGGTGGTCGAGAAGATATGTTTGTTGATGACAACGACAGCCAACCGCCTAATGAGACTGCCTCAGGTGGGTTTACGTCAAATAATAATCCCTGTAAGGGTTACCCCCCATTAAAATAATGTAACACACAGTCAAATTACAAATGAAAATGCCACTTTTTTTAATTCTCCAGTTACCCCTGCACCTGGCGAAGAGGAAATAGATCGGACCCCTCCTCGTCCTACTATATGGGTCGAAGGGCCAATAAGACATTCACTTATCAAAGACCTTAAAAATTATGAAGACCCAGAAGAAGAGAAGCTAAAAAGGCTAGCGGATTGTTGCGAAGCCGCCTGTCTTAAGGATGGTGGCGACTTTGATGACAGGAAGAAGATGAGCTCTGAGTGGTTCGCACAAATTAATTTAGGTAAGTTTAATGAATTAAATTTCCTCTCCAACAAACACACATTATCCAAACTTTTGATTAATAATAATAATTCATCAAATTGCAATGTTATTCTCATATGCCTTACTTTTAACTGACCACGATCACAGCACACTCCGAACGAAAACCGCTTTGTTTTGCCGAGTCCCTCCTGATAATGGAAGATAATGGTGAAACAGTGGGGAAAATGTACTGCCACGTCACTCCCTCCAAGTGGGGCGATAGAGCGTGCCTTTGTGTGAATTCCGAAAGCTATGGGAAGTTTACTACTGGTCTAGAAGCTGGAACATCAATCACAAGGCAAAAAAAAATCCATCAAATAGATGTTCAGATTTAAGTCCACCCAAAAACTCATCTCAAGAAATAGAACACAAATCAATGAAAACAATATCAAACAATTTGTCTCACCTTCCCTTACCCTTTTTTCACCTCCCTCCACACAGCTTCGTCAACTTCAAGGTAAGACCCCTCCAAGAATACGTCTACGAATGGGCTTCACTGGACGGAGAAACTATCGAACGGAAAACCCTGCTGATCGACGAGGTTGAAAAGATTCACGTCAAAATCACCACTTCCCGCAATGGAACCATTATCGACACCAAAAATGTGGATCTGGTGGGGATCAAAGATCGAGAAAATCTGGTCACAGAAGGTCCAAATATCATTCTCCAGCGGCTGTTGATTCTGCAGCGGCGGACGGCGGGAAGTATGATCGTTCAAAGCTTGGCATACACTGGGAAAGTAGTTCGAGCCAAATATGTAGGTCGCATAATAAAGCACCCACCCACGCCCCAATTTAAGATTACGCTTAATCTAATTTTGAATTTTGAATCTTACCTCCAAAAAAATTTCTCCCTTTTTTCCTGGAAAGAGCGAGCTCGGAAGCGGATGGGAAAATGTGCGAGGGGCGCAGGTGAAAACCTGGGGCATCAGGAGAATCACTTACGTCAATGAGGATGACGAACGGCAGTTTGAATCCTTGTTCAATAAGTATGGCCGTTTGATTCTGCGATGCCAGCCGGACTCTCCCCAAGCCCTGATCCCCCTCTGGTTCGAGGGAGTCTATGAGTTCGACAAGTTTGGAAACTTTACCGGGGTCTACTCTCCCTACGCTTGGGCTTGTGATGCGGAGCTGCATTCCAAGTATCTTGTGAAGAAGGAGGCGCTCACGTATGACCATCGACGGTACATTACGGACAACCCGGAAGTGCGAGCCTTGCTGAGTGACTACCTTCAATCCATTTTGTTCCGGAAGCCCCAAAATGTGTACCAGTTTACCAAGCAGTTTTTCGAGGCATTTATGAATCTTCGCGCGAAGGCCAAGGGGGATAAGAAGGCGGAGAAAAAGTTTACCGGAGGATCGTCCAATTCATCGCGCAGCACATTGGGGGAGAATGACAATGATGACGATTTTGATGATTATGATGATGACGAATTTATTATCCACGAGGCAGGTAGTAATGAAAGCTTAGCCTCAGTGATTCCGGAGGAGTGACATAGTGCGCCAGACAAAATTATGGCCACTCACTGAAGGAACTGGCCCGGACTAGGAAAAATGAGTTGCAAATTCAATATTATGCCAATTAATTGTAGATTATATTATGAATGACGGAAGATAAATATTATTTTTATAAAGCTATATTAATGGTCAGGCTATAAAAAATATTCAGTTTATTCAATAAAATCTTGCTCTTACAATTCTCCATTTTAAAATACATCATCGAAGCTTACGTTCTTGTAGTCTAATTTGGTACAATTTACAAGGTAAAAATGATTAATTGCGTAAGTTATTCTGTTTGTGTTATGTTAGCTGAAGTGATAAATGCACTTTATAATTCCCCTTTGTCTCTTCTACCGGAGACTTACTTAAAAGTTAAGGTTTACTTACACCGGTGGCTACAATTAGAAAAGGAAACAAGGAAAAGTTTTAGAATTATTTGGTTCCGTCAAGTTAAAATAATATATTGTACATACATAATGAGAGTAAACTTATGCTATTGTTTTGTTAAGTAGATGATGAAGGGGTCAATAAATAATAAATTAGCATATTGATTGTAAGTTGCAGGAGCTAACGTGATAGACGATGATACTGACTGAAGGTATTTTGTATTAGCTAACGAAATTTCATCCCAGCTCAACTAAAAGACATAGCTCTAGGTTTCAGCACTCGACGCGGTAAGATTGACTTCATACGATT
>JAQGAI010001521.1:0-14493 GCA_034696905.1 Lepidocyrtus violaceus | reverse complement strand
CTAACGCCTCCGTAAAAATTATGTACAGCCCCTCCGTTCTCACTTAACCATTAAAAACTTGATCTACATAATTTATTAGACTACTGAAGTTTACACAAGTAATTAACACAACTAGGTATAAAAATTATTGTAATTAGTGTACAGCGTACATAACAGGTAAGAAGTTGCAAGAGTAGCACCGTATTTCCCTTTCTAATATGGCTATGGCTGTAATCACAACTACGCTTGTTACAAGCTACAAAATTTAAACTTACATAATTACAAAACCTATTTTATCCCCTAACCAAAATCCTTATCCTACTAATCATACAGTAGTTAACTGTCTATCCCACACTGTAAACATCATCTTATTTCTTTGTCCGTATAAACTCCACATCAAAAGACCTCTTCCTTGCTTGCAAATCAAAGAATATTTTTATTGTGAGCTTGTCTCCACGTTCCAGCACTTCCAGGACGTCATTGACCAGCATGAAGTACGAGTGTCGAGCGGATACAGCCTTGAAGTCGTTGGATGCGATTGCTAAAAAAACAAAAAAGTCTCATTTTACCCCTGGTCACAGTTCAATGCAAATTTTTCAAATCGAATTGTTTGATCTTTCGTACAAAATTCCTTCACAATC
Organism: Lepidocyrtus violaceus; assembly: GCA_034696905.1. Lineage (NCBI taxonomy): Eukaryota > Metazoa > Arthropoda > Collembola > Entomobryomorpha > Entomobryidae > Lepidocyrtus > Lepidocyrtus violaceus. The sequence continues at coordinate 13,873 of JAQGAI010001521.1, read as the reverse complement.
CTATTGTGAGCATCCAGCAAGGTCACATTGTATGAGGCAATCAGCTCCCTCCAATTCTGATCTACATGCAGAAGCTCCATATTGATTCCGAGGTAGTTTTGATTATGAATTTCTCTCATGAGGAGCGACGTCTTCCACTTTGTATTACCGCCCCAGTAGTGACCCGCTTGGAACTCCCTGGAAATGTTGAGATCCACGAAGGCCTGATCTTCATCGATTTCTCTTTTGAGTTTGGAGGCCACGTCTGGAATCTCCCATTGAATTAGCTGCTTTTCAGAAGGGCCTGGCTGAACCTTAAATATTGCAAAAAAAAATTATTTATATTACAAGCTTCATAATAATTATAAAAACAATTCAATTAGCTATTTTAGTTCGTCATTAGTTACTTCAGAGTCCTCCTCTTGTTTCCCATTGGGATATAACTTGGTCCTCAGCCGGAAGCGGAGGGCATCATTAGTCACCAGCTTATTCGAAGGATTCTGAAGGGCTGACATGGAGATCATGCTGGACCAGCCAATTTTTTCATTGATTTTGTACAAATGCATGTCGGGTCCATCTACAAATACGCACAAAAAATCGATTAAAACGGATTCGAAGTAGTAATTTAATTAGTACCTAACTGTGGAAATAATTAATAAACTTACAGGTCGAGTAAACACGGCCATCCGAATCCAAAATTTCTACCGTGAACTCATTATACACCGGCTTATCCGTCTTCACCAGTGAGTTATACAGGGAAATGAAATTGCCACTTCGTTCTACAAACGTCCTCCAGGTACTTGGCAGATCCAATAGTTTCCCGATTTCGTAGACAACCTGTTGATTCTTCAATCCACCCTTCAGGGCCTCATTCCAGTTGTTGATTTCAAATTCGATGGTTTTCGACTCGTAAGGTGGGCTTGTATATTTCTCCACCGCTTTCAGACGTGATGTCATGTTTACTACAACGGTGGACAAATTCTGGGTTTCCAGTTGAAGCTGCATCCTCTCGATGTTCCCGGCTAGTGTATCATTCTCATGGACGGTTTGAAGTTCTCGGACCTTCTCATTGAAAACTTGTTGCTGGAAGGAGAGGATTTCGGAACTCTTCCAAAGTTCCTGAATATCCTTTTCCGTATTCGTGACACGAGAAATGAGCTTCCCAATTTCAGTGGAATTCACGTGGCTACTTCCAAGGCTGTGGAATTCCTTCTGTACATTTCAAAAAAAAAATTGTTATCGATATATTCGAAAACAGTTAACATTAATTCTGATATTAGCTTACCGAAGTCTCCATGTCCATTAAAAGCTCCAAGTTTGTTACACGATCCGTTATTCCGACAATGGCAGTGGAAGCATTCTCCAGCTTTTGTTTTATTAGGAACATGTCAGAGGTCAGATTCTTCGCTTCCGTTTTATGCACCTGCAAAAATAAACGATTGAAAATTTAGTGAACAACTACATTTTATTAAATTTTTTTTTAGTAATTTTCTGAAACTTACCAAAATGATGTTATCCACATTGTTCTGTATCTCATCTTGCCCCTTCTCCAGATGCCGACTGGCCTTCCACAAAGCATTATTATTTTCTTCCGAAGAGGCTAATCGATCCTTAATATTGAGCAACTCTTCTCGCATTTTCGCTTGCTCCGCCTAAATATCATTCGTTTTTATAAGAAAAAATTAGGCCCCAAAAATTAAAGCAACAGAAGTGGGTTGTCATAATGGTTATTATAAGTAGTAGAAATGTAAATTCTTTTATGTAAATCAAGTGTGTGAATACATCAGTGAACTCAAACTGTTGAAGGATTTTATTGATCCGCTCATCAGCAGTCAAAAATTGCATGGAAAAGTCTTCCGTTCGGTTCATAACGAACATGAGCATTTGGCGGACTGTCTTGTTGTCCCTTTCGTGTTCCTTTTTGCATACAAAATATATTACCCAATCATTAAAACCCAGACAAAGCAAAAAAAGAAGACCAGAATCTAATTATTATTGAAATTACAATTTTAACTAAAGCGTAAAATAAGCCGTTTTTATCTTACCATATCCATCTCAAGCAACTTAACAAGGAAGAGCTCCTGAGCCTTCGAGATATTCCTACTCAACTCCCACAAATTGCTGACATCCTCCTCCAGGCCCTTACAATCAGCCAGACTCTTCAACGAACCCGACTCCAGCTTCTCCTCCACTTCACCCACCCTCTTGCTAAAGTTGGAATACTAAAAGCACAGACCAGTTAGTGTATTTGCCTCATTATTTGTATAACCTTATCTGAAATTTTGATTGATAAGCTATAAAAATTAGAAACTTACGCCCACGCTATAGCTCAAATGTCCGTGAGCATTGTCGTCACTCTGCATGTGGCTCTGCGCAATGAACTCACTCACATTCTTGCTCAAATTTCTGACCACCTCACTGAGCATCTTTGATGCAATCTTGATCTCCATAATTTGCAGGGATACATCTTCATGATCCGCCAAATGAGCTGTTTGTAGTGCAGTCACCATATCCCCACTGTGCTCCAGCACGTCCTTAATTTGCTTCTGACCTCGCCACAGCTCTGCCACATTCTCTTCAAATGTCACGATCCTATCTTTGAGCTCTCCGATCTCCACTTGCATTGCAATGGACAGTTCCGTTGGTCTCGGATTATTCACGTCCATATGGCCCAATCCTAGTCTTCCGACGTCAGCCTGTTCAATCATATCTTGCCTAGCTTTGTCCAATATGTTCTGCAGATCCCGGAGTCTGTCCAATATGACACGGTTATCGTGCTCCATCTTTGCCACTGTTCGTTGCGTTTCAAAGAGATCCTTCTTGGTGGTGGCGTTATCATTTTTGTGAACTGTCCTCAAATCCGTGATTTTACTTAAGATCAACCCATTCATTTCTTCCAAGGAGGAGAACTGATGGAGGAACTGCTTATTTGCGGCGAACAGCGTTGTGATATTTGCCTCCGCCCCGGCAAGCCGTCTCTGTGCCATGGGGTCAAGAGTCGCTGGCTTCTGGATGAATTTCTGCTGCTGTTCCATTGCTATCGTGAGCTCGTCTATTTTCAGAGCAATGTTCTCATGGGCCATGTTATGAGCCATGTTTTGCTCAAGGAGGGCTTCATCCACTTGTTTTACCTCCGCTTCACAAAGCTTCGTCGTATTCCGGAGGGCAACATGCATGTCAAGAATGTCTGAGGAGAATTTTTTGTCTCGATCCTCTACTGTCTGTAAATTGCAAACGACATATTTTTTAAATTAAATTTACCTCTTTCTATTGCGTTTCCAATTTTTAATAATTTTCCAATTTGAGCAAACCATTTTCAAAGCCTTCAGCTTCGTGTTGACAGCATCCCACTCATGTGAATGCTCGACATTCTGCTTTTCCAGCAGATCACCCAACTTCTCGATTTCCTTTCGAGAGTAGTTGGACAAATTCTCGAGCTTCAACTTCTCTCCTTGGGATATCTCAGCCAAGGCCTTAACCATCTCTGCCAAAAGTTGAGTTTCATTTTTGGCGATGCGCTGCCATTCTTCCATCTTTGCTGTGAAATTGCGAACTAGGCCCTCGATTATTGGCTTATCGGTGGGGTTCCTACTTTGGGTGACCTAAATTGTTAATAAATAATTTTTATTAGCCTTCAGAATTCTATTCTTAGGTTACAGTTACAATACTGGAGAGTTAGTAATTAATATTGAGAAATAACGTTTATTACGTTTGCAGCTGTAACCGTCGCATTTCCTAACGCTTCCATCGAGGCCTGCTTAACATCCTCCAAATCAGAAGATGTTTTCAGTTGAAGGGCAATCAGCGCCAATGAAACATTCTGCTCGGTTGCAATAATTTTCTCTTCCAGTCTCGCATTATACCCCTCCAACTTCCCATTCACCGTCTCATAATCCCCCGTCACTTTGTTCACTCTCCCTGACAAAATATTAAATCCCTTTGAAATCACTTGAGTGTTTTGCTGCAGCACTTCGATATTCTTTTGCATTGTGCTGATGGTCCTCTCCAAATCAACCACTTTTTTCTCCAAGTCCTCCATCCTCCCTTTCATAATTAGACTGTCATAAGGAGGCTGATCCAGTGGACTGTTCATGGATGACGTTCCCACCATGACCGGACTGTAAACGTTGGAATTTGAAGGGGTGGAAAGCATAGGAAGCTCTGTGATGTCTTCGGGAAAGACTTTTGCAAAGTCCAAATCCAACCCGTCCGCATATAAGCCACCTCTGTAAAAGTTTTGTTTTGCATTGCCCATTCAAAATGACAAAACTAAAAATAAATTTAAGAAATGATTGATAGTCTTTGGAACTTACCTTTCCAACGGTCTGTAATCCTTTGTAGCACCAATAAAGTAATTACTCGCAGCGCCTCCCCCCAGGGGAGTGACCTCACCGAACGAAACTCCCTTACTAGTTTTGTCAATCCCAACCCAATGACTTGAGTGCATCCCTGACTCATGTCCTAGTCCAAAAGAGACCCTCGTCCTAGTCCGTTTTGTCGTTGGTTGTTGTAAGTGTGAAGTCAGTCTTTCGGCAGTGGGCGCTGGCTCTGACGTTTGAGTACTTGTCGTTAACGGGCTTGGCGTTATAATCGTCACTTTATTAGATTTTGATTTATTTTTACTACTAGATCCACCACCACCACTCCCCTTCTTCCCACTATATTTGGGCAAATTCGTCGAACCCTTCTTAAACACTTTGGAGTACTGAGAACTACTCGATAGAGCTGCCAATTTGGCTAAGTTAATCCCGCTCACTCTATCCCCCAACTCGACGGAAGCACTTGCACTGGAACTACTACTCTTACTCCCCTTGCTCCCTTTAGTCCTCGAGTATTTCAGTCGACTAGAAGATGACGATGATGAGTTGGAGGAGGATGAGGAGCCTTTTCCCCCTTTTTTCGACCCTTTTTTGGCAGCTTCACTCCCAGGAAACTCCTGGAGCACACTGGCAAACGCCACCAGAGCGGCGAGCACCAGCCATTTCGAACTCTTCCTCAGTCTCATGGTGACTGGCGGATGAATCCACACACAAAAAAATTGGAACTCAACTTCCCCTCACATTTCAGAAACTTCCACCACAAAAACAAAATTGACACAGCGCCACTTCCGACATGACTTCACTGCCCTTCGACTTCATTAAAACTGGCATTCTGAACCAAAGCCTTTCTGACTCAATTCTCTCAATAAGGGAATTGCATAAGGGAATAAAAAAGGCCTACATGCAGCCCCTCCACAAATCGTATTTATTTTTTAAAACAATGCCAGGTATCCCGATTTAATATTAAAAGTTTTTTCCGATGTGAGTCAGTCAGTACTGCCATCATTAGCTTAGGTAGCCCAGAATCAACCAGGTACAGTAAGACTTGACTTGTTAGCGTTTAGTAAATTAAATGTAATTGGTGCAGTGTTTATTATAAATCGCAAAAAAATAGTATGAGATTAGTTAGTACGTACGTACGTGCGTATATGTAGTAGCATAGTTAAGCATACAATTCATCATGCGCCTTTGTCTGTGGGAAAATATGGCTGTTACTGTGACACGAGTAGGGGGAGCGAGACAGGAAGGTTACATCCGGAAATGCATTAAATATGAAGAAAAAACCGGATTGGAGCTATATATAAAGCCATACATACAGGTAAAAAAAGACAATTGGAGGAGCTATTGTGGGTCGCCTCATCATAAGTAATCATATTCGGAGGAAATAAATACACGCAACAATGAAGCGAAAGAAGGTTAGTAATGGTAAACAAAAAAGAAGATAAGCGTATGAAAAATTATGATGCTTTACTGAATAAAAAAATTATTGTACCCGCAAATCAAATTGTATACTGACATGACACTGGCAACGCAACGACGCTGGGGAGGGAGTAAGCATGAATGACTTAACTTGGGAGAAAAAATAATAACAATAATATTGAAGACGGAACATGCTTGGTTGTTAGCACACTCTCGAGCTCCCTTGTCGGGTTGCGTTGTGATGTGATTTCACAAGTTGTAAATATGTAAGTCAAGCAGTTTCATATCATTTGAAACAAAAAATAATGCGGGGACTATCCCGATCATCATGTTGACGATGATGATGATGAGATGACGGGAGTAAGTCGATTTGATAAGAGTTAGTGTGCTAGCATGTCGCATGTCGGTTCGTGATTGAGATGATGATGTTGACAGGTAGTCACTGATTATTATATAAAAATAGAATGTTATGCGGATGGACATTGTAGGGATTTTCATTGTGCTTTCATTCTTCTCTCGTTTCTCACCGCACCGATCTTAAAGAAAAGTCGGCAATCGGGATAATCAGATGAATGAAGGTTAGTAAGAGGGTTAGATATGCTCATTAATAATCTCTAACTAAGTTTACGGCGGTGGTGGTGTTGGCAAATTGTTTGCGAACAGGAGTAGAAGGTGGATCAAATAAGCTACTTTGAGTTGCATGTTGTCCTACTAAATTCGATTGCATTGCATTACAGAAATTTATTAGATTGATGAGTTACTCATGTCCGTCCGAAACTTTGCATAATGTATGTAAGAAAAGTAGCAAAAAGGGTGTAAGTTGAGGGGAGGAGGAAACCAAATGTATGTTATCACATCGTTTTCACTTCCGTTTAAATCAACTTAACTTACTTACGATGATGATATGATGATGGTTGGGGATAGATAGCAATCGAAAAGAACGTGTAATTGGGGTAATGAGGTTGACCAAAAATAGTGATAATCATTTTGAAAAAAAATATGATATTGAATATTAGCTATACTTGTTTTGAGGCTGATCTTTATCATCTACCCCTTCCCGATCTATGTCAGGGATTTAATGCAAGCAGAGGTACATACATTATAATAAAATGAGTTTTTGAAAGTTGTAATTTTTCGGAATTGTTACAGCATCCTAAAATCATTTAAACCTGTTCATAAAAATCAATTGAGAAGAACTATACTTGGTAAGTATGACTGGAGTAGTAGCTGCAAATAATTAATTTTCGGGGGAATTGGGAACAACTAGCCCATGATGATTCATCACATCCATTATCTTTCGTCGATTGGGTGCGTAGTATTTTACTGAAAAAGAAATTACTATACTCCTAGTGACTAACCATTAAAGATAATGTGCAAACGAACGTTTTAATTGAGGCACTGCTATTGAGAGGGAAGGGGAAGAATGTTGTTGGTAAAAGTAGGGAGGCGAGAATTAGGGATGATTGCAAATAAAAATGGAAATCATATTTTGAAACGAGGTGTCAGCGGAAAATGTTGATGTTGCCCGTGAGGAACATCAACATCACTTTTAATAGCTGTCCACGTACACCGGTGCAGTCTCACCCAAGCCAAGCCACTCTCACAATATGGCACTTTTCTAGGAAAACATTGCATTTAGGGTGGGATGAGCCGAGCGGAAGCTGTTACCAACAAACTAAAAACTGCAGAGAAATGGTAATCACCAGGAATTCGAATGAAAATCGGGGTCTCGCGAGTGCCATAAACCTACTTTGAGCTTGAAAGGTGTGTGCAGATATATACTTTATTTTCGCAAGAGAAAACGTTCTCAACGAGCGAGGGAGAGAGAGGGACGGAAGTGAACCCAATCCGCCTTTAATGAGACAAACATTGATAGAGCTCCGCCGTGAGAAGTTGTGGAGCTGCTTCATGGTGGTGATGCTAGACGGGACAGATACCTATAAAGAAAAAAACGACTAAAGTGTCACATTTTCCTCCATCACGTAACAATCTACAAAAGACATGACTTATGAAACTATCTCATTTTTTAATCATTTCTTTTACCCGGTTTATCTTCTAGCTGCTATGCATACCCGTTTTCATTTCATTACACTTTTCTTTACCATTCGATAGGAATATTCACTTCAAAACGATAAGGAAAATGTATGACCAGGTGACGACGGGGCAATTTGATTAAAGCCTGAAAAATACTGATTTGATAGCAGCATCCCATTCAGGTCGGACGGACTGATGAGGAGTAAGTATCAAGAATGTATCTACCCCTCAAATGTATCAAGTCCGTTTAAAGAGCGTTCCTTATCAGTTGAGAGTGACCAATAACTTTTCTCTACATTTTTGATCAAGGTTAATAATACAGCATATATGTAAGATGAATGCAGAAAAAGTCCCGGATCCAATAAAAATAAAATCTGAAGAAGACTTGTTCCCACTTCTGATTAGAGAGACGAGGACGAGACCATACATTTGTATTTGTTTTTTATCTTATCCAACCATAAACGTTTTTATGGCTGTGAGAGACAAGAGACATCCTGCAAGGACGGGGACGATCTACTTTCATTAACCATGTTCCTTTTACGTTTCCCTTCCTTCCACTTCCTTGTCAACTTCGCTCAATTACTTTAAAAACAATTGGGATAGCTTGCTAACTCAACTAGTTAGCTTCATTAGTAATTTGAGGTAAGGTTAACCTTGAAAACTTTTTTTTTTACTTTCTTTGCAGTACTTCCGCTCGTTTTCGATAACTGTGAAAAATTTCACACTGCAGCTTTGTTTGCTTTTTTGGGCTAATTGCAAAAACCTCCCAAAATTCAACACAATAAAGGTAAAAAGGAAATTTTTAGCAACAGTTAATAAACCAACAACACACAACTCATCTTTAAACCTTTTACTTCTTTAAGAAATTATTGACATTCAAGATTTTTCTCATGAGGGCGGACTATGCAAAGTTTTAAGTAAACATTAAAAAAACATGTCTATAAAAATGCAGATGAGTACCGGTATGCAATTGCAGTTCCTTTGCAGATTACTGGCTCAGAGGCACTCAGCTCGTTTAAAAACTTTTAACTTTCATTTGTTTCGCCAAAATTTCCATTCAAAAAAAGTAACAATGGGATTTCGTGTGTTTAGCATTGTTACTATCCTAATTCATCTGACTATCTGTGGCAAAGTGCTTTCTAGCAATTCTGATCAAATCCCCTCCACGGAAGAAAAGCAAGTTGACAGGAATCCAAAACGTAAGTGGATGATATACATTTTCCTTTAAACCAAACAAATTCTCATTGGTACTAATTGCTAACTAGGAATTAAAAGTTACACTATATTCAAATTTCGTAATACACAGAGGGGTGTATAATTATAAAGTTATAAAATTATGCATACATCTGCATAAGGTACATAATTATATTTTGTAAGAGTTTCTGAGTCCAATCCATCCGATCAGGATACCCCAGAGCGTATTGCAGAACTATACCTATTCCACATCCGTCCATTGATGAAAAGAAAGGCACACGTTCTAGTTTGTTTTCTCGTTGTATCAAGAAAAGGGAAGAAATTGAAGCAGGTTTAAAAAAATTGTTAATTACGATGTGAAAGACAATGACGAAGCTGACGAGTATCACGTTGTTGTCGTACTTTAAAAGAGGAAGTTACACCATTTTCTTTTCTTTCTTTCTCTCTCCCCAAGTGTAGTCATATAATTCAGTGGCTAATTCAGCATGGTAAAAGAATGCTATAAAAATGGGTAAAAAATGTCAATTAAATCATTTTTGATTAATCTTAATTGATCACCTTGTCATAACATTTTCCGAGCTTGACATGCTGGCATGGTTTATATAAGATGGATTGTACAAACAAAAAGACCGCAACTCATGTCATGTCGGACGGACATTAATTTAACTGCCTATCTGTATAGATTATATGGTCACGAGCCAATATAGCCATTATTGCGATAGCTCAACCTGTTTGGTAGGAAAGTTTCTTTGTTCATAAGAAATGAGTCTTGTTGGGCAGATATAATGCATTGACTTCTTAATTTTTCTTGTTTTCAATGCAGTTTTCCCGTACTTCCTCATTCAGTTCCCGAATGAGCCTTGCACCGGATCGGATGGGAGTGGTGGAGGGGTTTGTGTTTCTTCGTAAGAATGATGAATTTAATTTTTAGCTAATTCTAAAATTAAAAAATGAGACTAATGACCAATAATATAATTATTGTAAGCGTAATGTTGCTGATGTTGATATGTTTTGTAAAACAGGAAGGAGTGCAGGCAAGCGGGTGGGACGACGGTGGGCGTTTGCGCACAAGGATTTGGTGCATGCTGCAGATGTACATTACTTACATTAATTGCGATTTACAGTCTTTGGCATATTTAAAACTTATTTAAAACTAGAAAATATTTCATTTCAAAATTACAAATTATCATTTTTTTTTAAATTTCAGATACCAAAAAATGTGGAAAGGATGGCGGCGATGTTCAAGTGAGACAGAACTCAACAGATATCAAAAGTTCCAGTAACTCATCCTCATCTTGCAGATTTGTTTTGCCAAAGGTATTCGTGATCTAAGGTACTGTATTAGAATCAAACACAAAACATGATTTAAATGTAAGCGTCTTTGCTGAGTTTAGATGCGAGGAATTTGTCAAGTAAGACTGGACTTCTTAGAATTCGAATATGGACAAGGTTTGCCTAACGGAGATTGCTCTCCATCTAAACTAGAGGTCAGAAGTGGTACGTATCAAACAGATTTGTGTGGAAACCTCACTGGTCAGCATTGTAAGTAAAATATAAATAATACAAACGATCAATGTCAGCCGTAGCTTCATTCTAAAGCTAACAATTATGACCACGACTTATTGTTAGTAGTTGTAATTAATTTCGATGTTTTCAGTGTATTTAAATTATGAAAATGCGGAGAAAATATTCATAAATGATCCTGGGTCAATCAATGAAACTGACGTTTATTCCATTCGAGTCAGCTATATTCGATGCGACTCGCGGTTATCAGGTAAAGTGAAGATATTTATATTTCTGGGGACGATTTCGTAGTTCCCAATCCCAATGTAATCTGGTTGGATTCGTATTTGCAGTTCCGTCACACTGCACCCAATATTATTCCGGAGCGACCGGTGAAATTCGCAGTCTAAACTGGCCAAACCAACAACTGAATAATCAAGATTACACAATTTGCATTGCCAATCCTCAAGACACCTCTTCCAGGAGGAATGGAAGAATGGTCTCTTCCAACCAAAAGATTCATTGGTCAACTTGTGATGAGGAGGATCAAGGTATCGAGGACTTGGAGCCTCAAGAAATGTTTTTGATTTCCGGAAAGTCAGAGGACGCTCCGGTGTCAGACCCAAGTCTATGCAAGACCGACTTCATCCAGATTTTTGGAGGAAATCGCCAATGTGGAAATCGTTTCCGAAATGAATCAAGCTCCTCATTACCTTACCTCCTCCACGTAAGATTTGACGGCAGGGAGACCACGGAGCCGGGAAAGGGATCCCCCACCGCAGTCAATGTGAGCAAGCCAAGGGAAGGATGTGAATCATTGAATACTCAAGACACAAAATGCGAAGACACGATCGACCTCCTCTCAATGGATAAAAATGGAATGGAAGAAGTGACTGGGATAATTGATGGTGGAATTTGTCAATGCATTAGTGTTCCAGTAGGGAATAGAAAAAGATGGAATGCTGATGTGAAGAATACGGGATTTTGTTTGGCCTACAAAATCGTCACAGAATAATGATACCAACGATGATTTCCTAAAGAATTTTAATTATATTATTTATTTATTTATTGTCATGAATTTTTCTAAACTGTAGAGGTTTTAGTTGCAGAAGCAATTGTGTTTGTTAGTCCGAATTGACTAGGGTGGCAGTACCCCAGTACAGGACGCCAGTCACGATCCCTAGAAACTTTAATAATAAAAAATATTTGTAAAAAGAAATACTTCCAATGGAAAAAAATAATAAATGATTATAAATTAGAATCAACGGGATCGCATACCCCAGCCGCCCATTTCAGTTCGACTGGCTCCACCGCTGAAGAACTTAGAGCGGATCCGAGCATGATAAATCCCATTGTTGCTTGCGCTCCCCCAACCAGTGCAAAGTACCCGCAGTCAAACCTCTTTGTCCAGGTGTTGGTCGAGAAACATTTAAAAAATGAGTAAAGCAACAGGTTCACAAAGGTTACCCCCAAAGCCCCAGCCAGTATAATCAAAAAGGCAAGTTCCCATTTCTCTCGATGCCCCTTCGGAATCCTAATGTGGGGCTCACTCTCCGGTCTTCCATTATTCGCGTAGTGGTCGTGAAGAATGAAGGCTATTATGACGGGAGCAGCTCCTACACACTTCAGGAACAAAACGAACACAAATTTACGTATTTCTTCTCGAAAGAATCGAAATTCGAGTAACGAACCCTATTTAATTTTTTCTCTTTACCATTGAAATTATCTTGAGGATCCCTGCTGCAGTGACCACATAACATTTTCCTCCGGGGCCATCCCCACATCCGCCCATTTTGCACCAATTTTTTTAATATAAAAAAATCCTTATGAAAAGCACTTTAAAATCCGTTACAAATTACTTTATTTAAGGAACTTATGGGCTTCCTCTGAAATTTTTGATTGCTTACTGCTTCCTGTGCAATTGCTTTGCTTGCAATATGGCATGTTTTACGATTTGATATCAAAGCGTGATTGGCAAAAGAAAACAGCATTATTTGAGAATCGCAATAATGGCACATGGCATCAAGCAGACATTAATTTCAAATCCCATTTCCACTTCAGTAATGGATTTCACTCCACCCCCTCGACATTCTGCAGTCATACCTAACTTAACATGTGATTGACAATGAACCTCGAGGAAAAATCCAAGTGAACTTGTTGTTTTCAATAACAAAATGGTTTCGATTGCCGAAAATGATTTACTGGTTTTGCAAAACTCAATATTATTATAACTGCCACCTGTTCCCACTAAAGGGATGATTTCATTAACAAAAAATACCTTGACGCAGTCATCATATTAAGCATAAACATGCTGCATCAAAGGTAATCCATAATTAGTAATTATATATCTTTTCATTCATCTCGCACATTCCGGAATAACTATAAATTAATCAGTATGCTAATGCAGCTAGGTATATTTGTTATTGACTATGATTAATGTGTAATTATGGGTGCAATGGCTATTAATTAAATTATTAAAGCTAATGGGTGCAATGTAACTCAAAACTAGATTTTTGCGGTTTAGGCAATATAAGCAAGCGTAAAATGCTGAATGAAGGTTGAAATGGATCTGGTAATTGGTAAACTGAGAAGTAAAAATTACCCATCAATATTTGTCAATTTTGCGAATGAATGAAAGTAGGGATGCACATTAGATAAACAGAAACGGCATCGTGTAATTAACGAATTAGTATCGTTACTGTTACTACTGTGATGCAATAAATTGATTGCTCCCTACTCACTCCCTGCTTATGAGTTAGAAATATGTACTCAAGGTGCAAAAATATGATCTTTACTGGCAAAGCTGTCTGCTATATGGTCTGGCGTGGGAGTGAGTAGCCTACATCTATGGCAGTTACAAGAAACTATTTAAACCGAACGAAAACTGAGTTGAAGCCTCAGTACAACGCAACCAGATACCGTTCCGATACAACTGCATTGCAATGCAAACGCTTTAGAGCCAGCCCCAGCACTAAAAGAAGACAAAGCTCAAGTCAATCAACTTCTCTAGTCTGTTGTTAGTCTAGGTGTGTTTTGAATAACATGACTGAACAATGCATTGCTTGTAGGGAACAAAGCCATGTATTTCTAAGTTTTAATTACAAATACTGTTTACTCGTAATTTCTTTTGTTTTGTCATTTACAAAATAACAACATTTACAGTAACATAACGCTGAAGACGCACACATATAAGGTACGAGTACACTACACTGTAATAGACGCATATAACAAAATCGAAAGCTTTTCTCAAGTTACCCCATGAAATTGATTTAAATTCACTTCTATTTTCTCACTGGCTGTGCCCCCTTCATTCTCATTATATTTATTAAAATCCTTTTATTTACCTCCATTTAGCCTGATTTGGTATATTTCGCTGATAATTATTTACAAAAACGAAAAATTGTTTTTTATTGGAAATGTGTATC
>JAQGAI010001520.1:0-14496 GCA_034696905.1 Lepidocyrtus violaceus | reverse complement strand
TTATGATCTCATATCATCATAGACCACAAAATAAATAGCAAGTTAGACATCTAGCCATGCCTGGTCCATTAAAGCTTTATTAATCAAATATTATTATTATTGTATTTTTATTATCATAAACTTAAATCACATGACACCAATCAAATGGAAAACAGAATCCTAATTATAAGGCTCTTCATCTGCCCACCAAAGAAAAAATACGTTATATACATATCCATATTATGGTCAGCCAGGGAAATCACCATCACACTGGCTCTACCATCGTAATTACAATACAAAAAAAAATGAAACTACAAATAAATTATCACCTCATCCTTTTATAATTGTGACATTATTCAAAATACATATTATCCTTAACATAAAAAAACTCTTACAAAAGCTTTTTGCTAATATAAAAATCCACGTAATTACACGGCTACTTCTCGTTTAACATGTGCTTCTTTAATTTCACTTTGAAAGATTTAACACTTTTCAATTCACTTATCGTAGTTGGAAGCTTATTCCAAAGTTCAGTTGCCCGAACAGAGAAAACCAGGGAACCAGTGGACGAAGTCCATCTTATATCAGGGCGTAACAAGTTACTATTTCGTGTGTTATAACTATGCACTTCGGAGCCTCGTTTATAACAGTTTCTAAAGTAAGGGACACAATCCATATTAGCAATTTTGTACATATTACATATAGTTTTATACTCACACATCTTTTTAGATAGCATCCAGCCTAGCTGTGATTGTAAAGCATCCGACACGTTATCATACTTCCTTATCCCTAAAACGCATCGCGCCAGCGATTTAACAATTCTGTCTGCAATTTTTAGCACTTTTTTACACGTCGCCCCCCAGACTGAGATCATATAATACACGACACTTAACACTAGAGCCTGACCAACTATAGCCAAACTTTTCTGGTTCATGAAATTACGCACCGTATATAGTAACCTTATTCTTGCAAAGCAATTGGCCGACACCCTATTTAAATGGCTATCAAACAAAAGGAAAGGATCAAGAATTAGCCCTAGACACTTAAGATTTTCCGAATTGGTTATTATGCAATCATTTAGTTGGAAACAAAATTGCTTTACAAAATGAGAATTGTACGGGGAACTAAACGTTACCATCTTTGTTTTTATGACATTCATTGTCAGATCGTGTTCACTAAAGTAACTATGTACATTACCCATTCCCGACTCCACCTTGCTTTTCACCAACTCAAGAGATTTTGGCTTACCAATAAAAGCCATATGGCTGTCATCTGCAAATGCTACCGTTAAATCGACATCTTTAACCTTACATAAATCATTTAAGTATAAAGAAAATAGGGCGGGAGCTAAGATGCTTCCACTAGGTAAACCTACAAGAGACTTTTGAATATCAGATTTATGCGAATTTGTATCAACATATTGCTGCCTATTTGTTAAATATTCTTTTAACCAACCATCATCAATTCCAAACTGCTCCTTTAATTTATGAAGTAGTTTGCCCCTGTGAATGCTGTCAAAGCATTTCCGCAAATCGATTGCGTATTGCGTTTTCCATATTGCGTTTCTTCACTATAGAAGGATTTTCCTCCGTATAAAACTAAAAATACTATTTATCTGCGTGCCTTCTGTCAGTTTCCAAATAGCAAAGTAGCCCACGTGCAAATCCATTACTTCTTATTATTATTAGGTTGTTTATACTGACTTTACTTTTACTCTTGTCGAACTTCCCAGATCAGATATACACATATTCAAGCCATTCAAGCCTACAGCAATAACTCCAGATTCTTTTCAACACTCCTCTAATTCAAAATCTAGAAGAAGTAAGTCACTGATTCATTTTGAGCGAGGGAAGGGAAAATGTGTGCCAAAAAATTTATACTTTTTGAGAAAATGAAGCGTGGATTATTTTCAATTTTACATCAGAACAAACGAAACCTTAGAATGAGAACGTTGAGGTTTCGGCCGTCCTTCCCATCCTTTCATAATTGCATGCATCGGAAAGTTAATGATGAGAGACCGAAACGGACTTTGGAAATCGGGATCGCCGATTTCCCTTTGGATATATTGGAGGCGCGGAGAAAGGAAAAGTTGGCCGAGTTGAAGGCGGAGTGTATTGAGTTGAAAAATCAACTTTCAGGTAAGAAATAACGTTTAATTCTGATTTCGTAACGTTATCCAATAAAATAAATCAATTCTTTATTGATCTTTGATCATTGATCATCATTGTTGGTATTTAGAACATAACTTACCTGCAGCCGTCCTATTGGAAGCGGAGCTGGAAAACGAAACAAACAGTACCAAAAGTCAAATTTTGGCAGGTACTCAGCACATCATTGATAAAATTATTCGATGTGTAAGGACATTTGTCCATTGTGAAAAATATTCAATTATCTAATCGCAATTTTTTTATTCCTACTTCTCCCACTGAACTACTTACTTCTATGATGTGTCTCGATGACCTCGATTCCACCCACTCTTGGTGCAACATCAGGTCAGCATTCCAAGTCAATGCACGAGCTTCGGGGAGTTCCAAACGGATTACATAATGGATGTGTGAGTGCCAGTACCGCCTCCATACCATATGAAGACAGCATGCGTAAAAGAAGGGCGGAACGACTACAAAACATTCGGATGGAGCTTGAAGAATTCGCAATAAAGTATTCAATCGGCGAGTTCGCAGAAAAAATTGACGGGCTGGCGGAAATCAATGCACCTCCACCTCCATTGCAAAGCTCAGAAATCAGCTTGTCAGAGTTGAAGGTTTCTGCTTCTAACGGAGGTCAACTTCATTCATCCATTGTTGGGTCAACGCAAGGTAAAACAAATACGCATACATGCTTAGATGTATTATGTTCACACTAACGGTTTTTGGTTTATCTCACTTAGTTTGTGTCTTGTCAGATAAAAAATGCATGATGTCATTTCATATTGATCTTGTTTCCTCCTTCTCATAGGGTTGGATACGGTCGACCCAGCAAGTTTCCTTCGAATACAAAGACAACGAGAACAGGAGCTTCAGCGAGCTCGAATGGAATTGAAGCATTTGGCATTCCGCCTAAAACACAAAATCGACGAGGAGAACAGTGACCAAGCTGGAATCATATCTTGAAGCCAGCTTGTATGCCAAACCGATATCTGGATCAAATCAATTAGTTAATGCTCACTGAATAATTTACATCAATCCTAATTTTATGTACATCCTTAATTTGTGTCCGATGTAAAATGCAGGAAGTTGAGGTGGAAGTATGCAGCAAATAATGCAAGTACCTTTTTTTACTCAAGTCCATCGAGCTCACATATATACGTATACCCATGCTTTCTTGTACTCCGTTCTGATTCTCCATGAGCTGTTGTGATTAGAGTGGAGTTAGCAATAATGCTTATCTATCTATATGTCCAATCCAAACTTTATTGTATACGAATGAACGGATTAATGATAGACTTCGCTTTTCTTTCTTGATTTCCTTTATTTTTTACTGAATGAAACCGTTGAATATGATATAAGAATGCATACAATGTATCTGTGCTTCAAATTTAATAAATGTGCTTAAAAATGTATGAAATACTTTCTCTATCACAGACGGAGCGAGCGTGCTGTATATCATATGTACCCACGTGGGAAATCTCTCGTTTTTTCATTTTTTCGCATGGTATGCATATTTTTCATATGAAAGTTTTGTGTAGGAGAGCAAAAAGTGAAGGAGGATGAAAGTGAAAATGCAGTGAAAGTCAGTGACAGGCCATGCCATGGCTGAGGATTTGAGATGTGTTACATACACCTTTCCTGTCTTTTCAATCAAGCTAAAGATATTGTAAGGTAAGGCACCTGAGAAAATATATGACATTATATCTATTTCACGATTAAAAATTCATGATTCTCAATCTAAGTGATCTGGAATTGAACCTTGTGTGCAATATTTCCTCCCACTCTTGGAAATCACAAAATGCTGGGATACAATTCTCTGTCGGGCAAGAGTAAGTGCATGAATGGTTAAAGAACGTAAACAATCGAGGAGATGGTACCGTTATTCCTTTCTTATTGGAAATTCGATTTCCTCAATGAATATAAAAAGATGCTGGAGCAAAGCAAAATTCATTCAAGCTTTTACTTTAAAGGAAGAGAGTCTAAAAGAAAGGAAAAAAACAAAGAATGATTACTGGGGAAAAGTGAAAGTAGAAAAAAAGAATATCAGGGTTTGGAAATTGTGATTTGAAACGCGAATCAGTTTTAATCTGTTTAAATCCATTGTTTTGACTAAAAATCGTTGCATATTAAAGATTGGGATAATGAAGGTCATTATCGTATTTATCGTGACATTATATTGTCTACAACAGCAGGTGTACGGCAACCAACAGACTGTAAGTTAAATAAACATGCAAATGTTTGACTTTAGTGGAACCTTTTGTGTTAGCTGGAGAGTTAATAT
The DNA here is from genome assembly GCA_034696905.1 of Lepidocyrtus violaceus. NCBI lineage: Eukaryota > Metazoa > Arthropoda > Collembola > Entomobryomorpha > Entomobryidae > Lepidocyrtus > Lepidocyrtus violaceus. The sequence goes on along the minus strand of JAQGAI010001520.1, from coordinate 10,089 downwards.
TTTGTGAATACGATCTATTGAATAGGACGATCCCACCAAGCCGTTTTGGGCAACAAGAGGGAGACGATCTTCCGGAAGACACTCTATCAAAGCGGATGACGATATTCCAGATAAATGGGAGGATTACAATTTCCTACCTGAAACGATAGACAAAGAAGTTCCCATTCCTAAACGAGACCAAGCGCAAGCCACGAAGTCTCTTTTACAAAGTCTTTTGAGTGAGAATATATTAATTTCAGTGTTCACATAATATACACATACCATCATTTAGCCCACTAACTACAGGATCTAATTTACGGACATTGTTATTATTTTACAGACGCCCTGTCATCCTGGGATGGAGAGGTAATAGGAAAGCGACAAATCGAGAGGAAGCGTGGGGATCCCAAGAACCAGGATCCGAACAACCCCTTCTGGGCTGCAAGAGGGTGAGACGTCACACAGCAAAAATGAATTCCATGCCGGAGCCTAAAGAGAATTTCGTCCTGATTAGGTACATTTCAAATTAGTTGGAATTAATTTGTTACTCTCCATCTATATCTAATAAGAAGATTTCCAAACCTAGCTGAAAGAAAGTTTCATAAACTCCATTAACTTTTAGACCCATAAGCTAATAAAGACAAAGACATTAAACTGATGTTGTAAAAGAATCTCTAATTAGATGTTTTCAGAGTTAATATTAAGAACCCTTTGTATTTTCGGGATGGCCTACATAAAGTTAATCTAATGTAGGTGTGTACTTGTAAATCCGAAAACAAGTAGGAATTTGTGGATGTCCATAGATTTTAAACCTAATATATTTTCCTTTTTTGAGAATGTCGTGGAATAACTGTACATCTGAAAGATACAAAAAAGTAATAATAAAATGTAAGACGAACATTGAATTATATTGCTTTCTCCTCTTCTTGTTTTCATACCTTCTTACTGGCAATGAGCCATAAGGTGAAGTGCTGCCCTTACACCATATGCCAATGCAAGGCTTGCGGTTTCATCTAAGTTTCTTACTTTCTTTGTGACATCAGAAGGAATTCTTTGGTGATTCCTTTTTATTAAATTAGCATTAAGATATGAAACCACCGGTCAAAGCGAAATCTTATCAAATTGAAACTCAGCAGCAGATCCGTAGAAAATGACTTTATGCAGCTAATCACATCGAACAAATGTAATTTTCTTGATCAGCATAAATAATGACAATGAGGGGGCCGATATGATCGTGGGTGTTCTTTTCCGTGTTATATTTCCACTTCAAAAAAGGACTTGTAAAAAATGCGACAAAGAAAGCCACATATAATGAACTTTCTGCCCCACACCACAATATTAACATTTAATTAACTGCTCCATTTCCTAGGGTCATATAAAAGGCTACTGAGCTAATGTTTAAAATCATTCCCGGTTTGAAAGTCAATAGGTCGGAAGGAGAAAGTTGGGAGCGGAGTGAATTTTCCAAGTCTGGGTTTAAAGAATCGAAAGCATAGATAACGGAGCCGGAAACCGAAAAGTTGACTCTGAGTGTTCACTTCCCATAGTTTGTGTTATTCATAGCCAGGAAATCATCAAAAACGCACTGGTAATTATAATATCAATTTTTAATACATTCATCTCGTATGTTCTAACTTCAATAAAGTAATTTTTGAATTACGTGATTGATTTCAACAGCAAGATGCGGTGTAGACTTGCAGCATGGGTGATTAGCCTTCTCATGATTGTCGCTTTCAATACTTTCTCCGCCGTCAGCGCTGTAAAGGAAGAAGTCGAGGATGACCCTGTGAGCCATCTGCCAAGCAGCTCTATCAATAGCATATACGACATTCCTTATGAACAAGCAGGGTCAGCGGTGGGACCGGAAGATCTCGTCCCGCTGTACTCCAAGATGGCAGCATTTTATAGCCATCTTCCCAAACGTTCCAACAACTTTAATCCTTGGGGAGGAAAAAGGGGAGCGGATCAGCGTAATGCTCGTGACTATTTTATGAGTCGCACTGTGAAAAATGAAAACGGGCGGACATTTAATCCTTGGGGCGGACGATAGATGCCAACACAAAATGGCACTAGTTATTAGCAATTATAGCTTGTTGAGCTGTAAGGAACAAGTTTTTGTTTTCCTAAAGTACATATATACAGAACACTCACTGCGTTAAGGAAAAGATAAATAAACTTATTGATATTATTCCCTCAGAAGTAAGTCCAATAATCATTACAAATTGAGTAAGGCAGAATAATGCCCTTTCTTTAAACAATTTGTTCCTACGATCGATCTCGATCAAATTCCTCATTGGAGGAGCTTTCTTTCTGTGGAATGGTGGTGGGTATAGAATGGCTTGCTGTAGGAAACTAACGGGGGGAAGTAAACCGGGAGTAGAATTGTGTAAAGTGGTTGATGGATTGTGGAGAGAATATCTAAATAGTAGAATTTGTGATAGTTTTGAAATAAACATTTAGAAATAAGAAATAAACAGAATTATTATTGAGATGAGATGGAAGTTAAGATGCTGCGTAGATGCTTGTAAAGAGCATCAACTATATGTACTGAATAAATAAAAAAAAACTTAAATAAAAGTTGCTAAACAGCCGATTTGAAATACCGTATTATATGAACATGTTTGTTGGTCAATTTGTAGATTATTCTTCGTTTTCATTGCAAATGCTTAAAGGGGATGACTATCTATGGTTAGTTAGAATGGTTTGCAGAATATGGAAAACAAAATTCATTTATACATGCAACAACTGTAGAATTTTTTAGTTTATAATTGTGATTTTATTGAAATGCCAATCGGAGAAGAGATAGAAATTACACAAAATAAAGAATTATTTATACCCTAGATAGGAAACCATATCAAGACAAAGTTGAATTAATACTCCTACAAGTTTATGAAAATATTCGTATGTGCAACCGAAACCCGAAAAAAAATATAATGATGACAGTAGTTCACCTTTTTTAATTTTTTTTTGCCAATTGTTCAAGAGTAGAAACCCAAAAGAGAAAAAAGTGTATTGCCAATTAGTCTGCGGTTTTCCTTATCTTTAGTATAATACAACTAGCTTAAAATATAATGCAATTAAACATTTTTCAAGTCTTGTCATATGGATACAAGTGTAGTAATAATGATGAGAAAAACAATAGTATGACTTAATGATTATGATTAACTAATTATGGATGAGTCAAAACTGTAATAACGTCTAAAAATTAGTCTGGTCAAATAAGACCTTTCTCGGGCTATACAACTGCAGAAGTATAATAATAATAACAAGTATGTCCTTAAAATGTTATTTCACTTCCTTATCAAGCTATGAGCTTATCACCTATACACTTTATCAGGACGTTTTACACTTTAATCCTCAATTATCATTAGAATTTTTAATAACTGCATTGCAAATGTTTAGATCTTCAAAATCTTAATCAACTCACCTTCCTTTTCTTATGCTCTACTCCAACAATAATAAATCCATTTTTTTTTTGTAATTCTAAACACTGCTTGATTTATATTATATTATTATTATAATTTTTTTTATTAAATTTTCTTGAGTTTTTTTAAACCGGTATATAAGATGTATTTATGTAACAATGTTATACAAGTAGGACAAATTTATAGTAAGAGTAGTAAGATAAACAGTCAACATTGTTTAATTAACCTTTCTTATCTCCCCATCAATATTTGTGTATTGCGTGTTCTTATAAGGTGTTCATATAGCCCTCGAGCTCTGAAATCACCTTTGCAAGTTATATTTTCTTTACATGTGTGTGGATTGAAATTGAAATAGCATAAATGGTGTAAGTGAAAGTAGTTAGTGTAAACCTTAACTTGTACTAAAGGTCGTAAGCTTAGATATATAATTCAATGTGCACAATTTACATAGGTACTGACCATATTACAAGAAACTTAAAGTAAGATTAACAATAATTCCTTAATAATATGTCCATAAAGCAATTCGAAGTTCGAATCAGTACAGTTCAAAACCCAAAGTGGCGATGTCCTTCTTTCAAGTGCCAAACGTGACATGAGCAGTGTTTCGAGTACTCAAAGATAAGATGTTATAATATGCATGCTAGACTGAATTTCTGCTCGTGCCCGGCCAAAAAGGACGTCGTCACTTTGGGTTGCTTCAAGTAACTCTAATCTACTTCTACATCACCGATAAACTCCCCACCTTCCCCTTGTAACCTGTCAATTATTGGTTAAGTAATACTCACTTATATAATGATTATTATTTTTGCAAACTTTCTCCACTCGGGAATTAAATTTAACTTTACAGCTTACCACCTGAAACGAATCCTTAAAGACAATGGAAACTAATTAAAAATGTGTAACCTTTTAACAATTAGCACTTTGACTGAACAAAAGCCGGAATATGCAAACTAGTTTAAATCTTGTCAAAAAATTTGGCTAGAGGATATTAATCAATTAATATGGTATATTTTCTTCTTGTTCTTCTACAACTAAAAAATGTGTATATCTGGATGTGCGTTTGTCTGATGTCTGTTGTCAGAAAGGTGTATGTGTATTTAACTAAATTATTTAACTATAAAACCCTTGTCCTCCACCCTTAACTGTTAAAGGCCTTTTCAGTTATTAAAACTGTTATTGAGATGCAAAGCCCTAATCCTAATCCATCAACTTAAGCAAAATCTATCTCCTTCTTATCAACAAGCCTTAATGATTATCAACTTACCCCAAATTATATTCTTACCCAAACTACTTCTCCTCCTTCCAAGCTAACCTTACTCTAAAACCTTAACTAACCTTAACCTAAACCCGCAAACGCTACCTAAAATTTTGAAACTACAGTATTGAGTTTTTGTAGGTAATTGACAATTTCATAAAAAGTGAAAGAAGACTGTTTACATTTTTTTTAACAAAAAACGGCACTTCTTTAAAAAGTTGCCAGTACCAGCATAAATTTATCTATAGACTACTTGATATAAAAAACGAAAAAAAAATGACTATTTTACATGAATGTTACACACGTAATTTGGTTTTTATACAAACTATAAATGTATCTCGGTATTGTATTTATGGTTAAGCGATATATCAATTTTTACACTTTCGGAGAAAATATCCTCCTTCAATTTATTTATTTTTGTACAAATATGTATATTTATTTATTATATAACAAATCACTGTTTTCACTCGGTTTTTTTCTTCAAAAAAGTCTTCAAAGTCGTAAAATTTACTTTTTCTCTTGGTTATTGTTGTTGACACGTTGATAAAATTTCAGTCGATTTATATATATTTGTTTGGTTTGTCAAAGTATGAAATCCCACGTGGGTGTAATAATGTTTTGCGTAGTTCAGTGTAAAAAAACCACTGTCTAGATCATTCTCCGAGGAAAAGACCCACTGTTTCACCCATTCACTCCTCCTGTCCTTTCACCTCCCTTCACCCTCCCTCACCGCAATTAACTTCTGTAACTTTCACTCTTCACCTGATTCTGATGATGTTGATTAAATTGATGATGTTCTTCTTCTATAAAATACGATTTCGATGTAGCACAATGAAAATTTTTCCTTATTTAAAATAGGGATTTAATATGTTGATGTTATTTTGATGACGGTATTATTTGGATCTAAAATTATGATGATTGATTAGCCTTCTTAAGTTTTTTTTCTTCTCTGATGATAAAATTAACAAACCCTTCTTTGTACTCTCTATGATAACTCCAGTCCTGATGGAAATCCTAACTCTTTTTTTTTTCAAATATGTTTAGCACGCTATACTGCGCTTTTTTACCGGTCGTGAGCCAACTTCAAATATATGTTGTATATTTTGCCTTTCCTGACTTATCCTTATCCAAACCCAAACCCTTATACCTAAAAATAATGATTCCTAAAAACTAAAAATGTTAATTAAAGCTACTTTTTTTAATAATCCCCTTAAAATCTAATACTGACTCTAGAAGCAAAAAGAAATTGGTTGGCCTTATGAGAACTTAACTACAACTAATTTTAATTTTTTTTGTAAGGATTTTTGTTTAAGATCAAAAATTCAAACGTTTGCCCTCTATCTTCTTTTTTACAATTCACCCAAAGTTTGGTTAACAATATTCCCCGTTTTTTATACTGGAATTGATGATGATGATTTGTTTTATCAATCAAAGATCAAAATCTGATTGGAAAAATATGGTTCTGAGCTATTTGAGAACGATTGCTTTTGGTTTCCTGCTAAAATGATTTTTTAATCAGGATTAAAGAGTTTTTGTAAATTTGACTCTGAAATGATTACCTAACACGGCTAATTTGTCTTTAACGCAGCCTTACACTATCTAACCTTTAAAATATTTACATTTCCTTTAAACACTTCTCTCAGCTTCCCCTCACTTTGTTGTAACTATTCTTGCTCTGCTTTATAAGTAACACCTTAGATGCTAACCAGACTTATTTTTTAACAAATGGATAGACTTCCCGAAATTAACCTACACACTGATTTTTTTAAGCCTATTTGTGCTAATATCCTAACTTGTTTGCAACGAAAGGTGTCGCCTTCAAATCTCTCAGCTTTGCTGGTTTACTTTGTTATCAATCAAGACCCTTTTGAGCGGTATAATCTTAAATTTTAGTATGACTATCGAAACAATCCCTTATCATCAAGTAATATATCGTCCTATCAAAAAAAGTTATCCTAATTGAGGTATAATTATCCCTAACCTAAATAAGCGCCTAACCTAACCAAGCACCTTAACCCCTCCGCCGCTCTATCTTACTGTCCAAATTAATTTTACTCCCTTCACTGGCCAAAAATTTGTTGTACCGATTTTAAAGTTAAAAATTTCTCTTCCTTTGCTCCTCAACGGATCTATTGAAAGGATTGATATTTTTTGCTCTTTTAAAGCTCCAAAAAAAACTCCTCCAACTTATGTATCTTGTCAGCTACGCTAAATACCCTATCTTACTCAGCCTTTTTTAACTAACCTATAATGATAACCTACTAAACTCTTCCCTTAATCCCCTTACGCTTACCTCGATGTTGCTTCCAATTCAATAGTATTTGTCAATCAGAAAGAAAAAGAAAAATTTCAACTGGCCTATCTCTAGCCGTATACTTTATCAGATCACCTTAAACCTATATGCCTATGCCTAAAATATCCTAACACTTTTTTTTGCAATATTTTTGTGGTATTTACTTTCTCCGCCTTTCCCAAAAACACGCCAATTATTATTTTAAAAGGAAAAATTATGATCTAACGAGAATCACTAATCTGTCTGACTTTGGATCCCAGGCTTTTGTCTATCTCATTTAAACTGCCTTGCTCCTTAACCTGTGTTAATAGGTCGATTTTTTATATGATAAAATGGATTAACTTTTTTTTACCGGATTTTGTCTTACCTTACCCCACCCCTTACTCTCCAAACGATTTTTATGACTTTCTCTTAGCCTATTTGAAATTGATACGTTGTCAAACTTGTGATTACGATGATTATTATTTGTAAACCTCTTCTTACCTTTGTATATATCTTACCCTACTAAAAGCCTCATGTGAAAGTGTACTAAAAACTATAGATAATCAGGTAATTGTTGTGCTTATGCCTAAAATGAAACCAATTTTTCCGTTTAAAAGATGTTATTTTTTAAACCTCAGATTTTGATTTGAAATGATCTTGTTGTTTTCTTACGGGAATAATTATGAATAACTTCTTACCTTCAGAAATTCAATATGGTTTGATGTTCCCTTCCCAGTTGTTATATATATTTACCTTTAAACACTTTGCATAGAATGGTTACCTACCAGACTGTTATATATATATTTTCAAGCAACTTGTGTACAATTTATTAGTTTATGGCAAACCGGTGCTTTTCCCTTAGCTATTTTCTTATGATGCAATAACAATATGCAATTCAGAGATACTTTCTAGTTTGTATATTATGTATAAGTAATTACACTTACCTAGGTATATAGGTATTTTTATACACTCTTCTTTCACCTTTTTCCTGTATGTTAAACGGATATTATAATTTTAATACAAATATACATCCCTGGATTGATAACCCCTTTGGAAAAAATGTTACAGTGCCTATGGCACGCCCGGACCTCTATTTACCTTTCTTTCCTCAATGAATGAAGATATTGATGGTGGAAAAACAAAACAGGCCAACAATCAAAAGCTTTCTATATTAAAAATGAATATTCAAGTAAGAACTTAGCTTCTTGATAATTAAAAGGTAGTGATATTTAAATCTTAACCAACAAGCTTATTAGCAATATATTTTTTGGTATTAAGCCAGTTTTCAAACTTTGATTGTTGTTTGGGATGTTTTTTTTTATATATACTTATCTCGTCCTAGTTGGAACGGTTTTTGAATGATCTTATTTTTTCTATATTTGATGGATATAATATACCGATGTAGTCTGGATTGGGTGTTTGAAAACCGAAGACCTGTTCTCGGTGGGCTTACTCTGCTTTATCTACTTACGGTAATTTTAATTAACTTGCTCGTAACTGCTCTACTATTTAAGTAGGTAATATTAGCTGATGGTTGTTAGAAAACCTTTTTCTTTGCTATTTAGACTTAAAAAGTGAATGTGTCGACAGACAATGGAGGCCAAATGTATTGACGGATGAGGACGATCCGGGTGATGATGATGATTTAAAGGTGAGAGTTGTTTTTTTAGGAAGATGATGATGATGATGATTTGATGGGGATTTTTTAAGAGATCAAGCAAAAGTTGTAAAATAGATTTTTTAGTGGAAACTACTATCTATTTTATGAGGAGATCAATGGTCTCTCTTCCTTCAAGTTGGTGGAAGTATTTAACAGGAGGGGATGGTGGTTGTGATGCCCGACCCGTTTACCGCGCGTTCACCCAGACTGTGTGGGAATGGGGTGGCAGTCTCCCTACCTGCCTTCGCGGTATTACCGTCTTTTGACCTGGGACACGTTCAGAACAGAGCACGTTTTAAATAAAGAACTTAAGGAAGAATTTTTTTCTGTTAAATTGTTATTGTTAGTTAATTAGGTATATTTTAAAAAAGTAGGTTTATGGTGATTCTTATATTTTTTAATGCTTATACCTTATTATATTCCAGTTGTCGCTAATTTTAGTAAATGCCTTCTTGGTACGGTAGTTTTATATTTAAAGTTGGTTACAACCTACGTCCTACGTCACTAAAAGTCTTCCGACGCTTCACCCAGCAGCCGCCGCCAAGTCTGGTTGTTGATGCTTCAATTTCTCTCGATTCACAAACGGCAAGCACTTCGCTGCTGCTACTACTCCTCCTTTGTTGCACACAAGCGGATGTTTTCCTTCTGCTGCTGCTGCTATGCTATGCTTTGCAATGCTGTTCTGCTTTCTCCAATGTAAGAATTTTTCTTCTTCTGCCTTCCTTCCAGTCGTTTAACGGATGGTAAGACACGGCACGATGCTGGGATTCAGCCAAGCTCCGCAAGCTTGCTTCGCTTTGAATGGGACTACATGGAATTTTCTGGACTGTTCTTCCTTCCTTCGTATGACAAAGTCACACGGGATATTTCTATGCAAAAACAATAATGCCAATGTTTTAGTCCTATTTCTATGAAAACTTTTCCCTGAAAGTGAAAGTCCAGTGAGCATATAAAGTGCCATCATGAAAAGTGAAAATCAGAGTAAAGCAAATGTATGAATTCATTATTTACTTACCAATTGATATGTTTTTAGCTCATTTAAGGATGACTTGACACCTTTGGGATGCACCTCTCCGGGCTCCTTCTCTCACACCTTTCTTCAGTCGTTTCGGGTAGAACCGAATACAAGTTCAATTGTACAAGTATGTTGAAATTATTGTTTGAAAAACTGTTCTTATCGGGTCACGATTGTTGTTGTTCTATGCAGCAGCTTCTTTAGATGTTGTGTTCTTTTTCACTTTCTGAATTATTATAACCACTTTCTTTTTTTGCTTTCGCTACGGTGAAAAGTAAATATGCTAACCAGTGTCTTCGAAGTAAATTTTTTCTAGTGATATCACAAAACAAGTCAACTTCCTTTTAAGCTTCTTCAGTTTTTTCTTAAAATCAAACCATCACTTCTCAACTTTTCTTTGTTAGGTCCAAGTTGTTAACTAAACAATGACACTCAGTACCAAAAACTTCTATATAAAATTATCATCAGAGGATTTTTTTT
>JAQGAI010001519.1:0-14504 GCA_034696905.1 Lepidocyrtus violaceus | reverse complement strand
ATCTACGTTTTCCAACCCCATTTTCAGCATTAAAATTATTTAACTCTTGGCAAGACATTGAGTGATCGACAAGTTGTCCTTGAATGCAGTTTTCATTCGTAATTATTAATTTAACTATAGTTAACTTACTATGAGCAGCCTGGCGTCCCTGCCTTTGTCCGTTATTAAACTAATAACTGAATGAACTGAGGATTTTAACTTTACAACAATCATTTCTTGAGAAACTGTTTGTTCAGAAAGTACTTGTTGGGAAACTTTATTTCGCATACTACGACCACGAGCCATAATTTATAATCAAATAGCCGGAGTATTATTCGCGTTAGCTTTACAAGACAAGAGGAATTTAAACATTTATGTAATTGTTAATTGTAACATTATGCAAGTTCGTGTGAATGATAATAATGTCAACTTGATGATGCAAAGAAAATATCAATCGAAGAAAATCAAAACTGATCAGCAGCTGACTTTATGTTGCAGACTGAACTAACAGCTGACTTTCCTTCCTTGGTCATTGGTGGTGCTTTCACCAGAGTTTTAAAACTTGATTTTAGAATAACTTAATTTTGTGTATGACTAATCGTAAGCGGCAAGTTTTAAAAGTTGTTGATGTTGAGTTGAACTAATGATTGACAATGACAATTGATACTTGAATTAGAAATTCGAAAGTTAGATATTTAATGTACATCCCTTCCTTTAAAAGTTAATAAGGTAAAGCCAAAACGCTTACCGGCTGTAATAATGAGTAATTACATGGCTAGGTGAAAGTACCTAAACAAAATGGTTCTTCTAAAACAGTCAACGTTCTTCTCTTATAAATCCACAAAAATTATTTAAATTAGCCCTGCATGCATGAATTTTGGGAACTTTCTTTCTTCTTATGTTTCGCCAATTTACACATCAGTTAGTAGGTATCTTTAAATTGAAATCACCCTTTCTCAAGCCCACATACGTACTTTCCACACTTGCCTCCATGTCCTTTTCTCCTTCCTCCGTTTCAGGCTCATCATTAAAATCGAAAATGAGATTTCAAAAATATCGATGTAATGCAGTGGTCTTGAACAACGTTACACCCCCGCCGTTCACTTTCACAACTACATTACCTCAATCTAAATATATCAAAAATGGTTCAACTCAAATAAAACTTGTTTGATCAATAGATTTATCTTCCATGTTGACTATTAACTACCACAGATAGGTAGCACGAGGTTTTGATTGATGTCAATGGTAGAGTGGTAAAGAGAAACCTCACGTCTCTGTGGATCATGACATATGATAACAAAAGTAATCAAATTTTTTCAACATACTCCTCAGATTAAAATCTGGCAACAATCTGGATTCATTTAATCCATTCCAGACCCATTTCTTTCATCGCGAAAGGTTTGACGATGACGATACTTGAAGCAGGACGATTATCTAATTCGTTCTACGCAGATGTAAATGCATTGGGAATACTTACGCAAAGCCTCTTTCCTCCTACATAACCTACCTGATCTAATGTCCTCTTACATTGATCTGCAGAGTTCATTTATACCTACGTATTTAACAGTCGCAGTGTTGTTAAATACGTAATTAAGATTAAGCTCTGCATTTAAATTCGTCATTTCATGTCGTGCGCTCTCCTTCCCACAGCATTTTATCCACCTCAGTTCAAAGTTCGTTTCCAGAAACTTTTAAATGGATTGGACGGACGCATATTCCAGGAATACTTTTTTACAGACCTTGCTCCTCCAGGAATAAAATGATTTTTTTCTTCTTCTAAAGCTAAACATAGCAAAGACCTTGAATGACTGAATAATCTACCCATCTAATTTCCCATTTTTATCGAATAAAAACAAATGCATTGCCAGCGCCAATATTCATTCTCCTTCCCAGTTTCTATCCCACCACCAATTTCAGCAGACGAGCATGAGAAGAAGAAAAAAAATGAATGAAATGCTGAGAATGAGGTCAAACGCGTTTTTTATGACTATGAGTGTGTAGTACCAACCCACACAAACCATTACACTTCATACATGAATGTGTATCCCGGAGAAGAAAAAACTACCAAAAGTACTGCTGCAACCCAGAATAAAAGTTCTTGAGGGTAATAATTTTTAATCCTTTTCCTCCTTTCTAGAAATGCAAATCCACCACTACAACATTCGCTGGAGAAATGCGAAAGACAAGGGAAAAATGTTGCCCTTCAGTTTTTCACACAAGATCACACACAAAAGCACCACCACCACTTTGACTTCCACTACTGGAAAACACAAAACTAGAGAAAGTAGGTACTATGTACTACTGATTCAAGAAATACGAAACATTATTTTTTCCCCAAAAGAAAGGATCAGCTTAAGTCAGTCCATCGTTGCATAACTGGAAGTACCGATCTCCTCTACGGAACGACCTAAACAGAGAGAGCAAGGGAAAGTGGATGTGTGCAACTTTCGCAAATCCTAGAGTCTAACTGAGCCAGATATGGCAAATATTGTGCAAAGTCTTTTTGTGGACCAACCAAAGAAAAAAGAGCCAACTGGTGCTGGTGCACCAACTCTCCTTCTCCTCAGTGCTTAGTTTTTACCTACTCTGAATCTGATCCCCACCGACTGTCCGACTCTACTCTACAGTATGAATGCCCAACCAGCCATCATTATAGCATTCTCCATTCCATACTCAAACATTTGCTTGGTAATAACTTCATCACATATATAAGTAGGGAATGGCACTACCGTTTCCGTCCTCCCGACAAAAAATGGTAGAGAATGGGTACCCATTGACTCGGGGGAGCACATAGTTTAGTTTGGAGATGCTGCTGCTTTTTGGAGAGGAGAAAGTGGAGAAGGGAGACTACGGGGGGAAAGGCGCAGATGTACTTTCTCTCTACTTGGGAGGCTGCTTTTGCTTTAGAATGAGTGTGTGTGTGACACACTAACCTTGAAGCCTTATTGATCTTCTTAGAGAGTGGCTCTTATCCAATCAGAGGGTAGCCAGGGGCTCCCCTTCTCCTTTCCCTTCTTTCACTTGAGCCCAGCATTTAAAAAAGTATGAAAAGAATTTCAATATTGAAACGATTGTAGTTATTCTTTTGCCCCTTCGCTCCATTTTTCCTCTAATGGAATTTCGTTTTTCGATATAAATGGGAGCTCGTAAGTGAATTTGCAAAATTGTGTGCGAAAAATGTTTGTGGATAGGATTTCGCGAGAGTTCAATTTGCAATTATAGGAGGTTTCTTTTTGCTGCCTTCAGCAGAATATGGTTGCGTTTATGTTTGCTGAAGTAAAATCAAGCTAGACAGACAGATGAATACCATACGACCCCAGAACATATAAATTTGCAAACAACCGCTGACATAGACGGATGCTTGTGCAATAAACATACGCCCTGAAGTTTATTAGATTTCGTATTCGATTACTGTAAACAATGTGCCAAACTGGTGAACTGAAGATAAAATATAAACGAACAAAGGATACTTGGTTTAGACAATATAAGCACCTACTACCTATACCAGACTTTGGCATGCTAATGCAAATCCTTAAAATTGATTATGATTATATGTTATGCTAAACTAGATTATGATGGAATATAATATTGTAGCAGATTTGCACAAATTCCCAGGATTTGGAAAGCATAAATGGAGTAAATAGGGCAGAGAGACATTAGAATAGACACGACAGATGCAGACAGCCGGTGTGACTTCCAATTTCAATCCAACTGATTGCTTTTGTTTCTCAGAATTTTTTAACGAATAGGCACACCTACGTACAAACTTCCGAGGAAGAGGAAAGTTGAAGGATAAATATGACAAGGAAAATTCCTCTCTAATCTTCCAGTCTAATGCGAAAGTTATTCCACTTTGGCATTTTCTAATATTACGTAACTAAAAGTAATTTAATCTATTTTCCCTTTCTCTTCTCCTGAACAGTTTTTTAATTAAGATAATTAAAATTTTATCATTAGTGAAAAAATGTTTCCGGAAGATTAATATTTAACGGAGCATTGAAGATATACTTTCCCCTCCCACAACAGACAATGTTCGTGCTTAAGATTTTCAGACTTGAGGTTTGTGCTTCCTTAACTTATCAGTTTTCTATATCTCCGTCAGTTCATCCAACTAGACGACCTCTCCTTTCTTTCATATTTCTTTTTTTATCTCGATGGCATGGCCTTTTAAACTCTCTAGCGCTCTGCCAGCAACCAACCCAGCTCCAGCAAAATACCCCCGCAAACCTTAGCAAGCAGTCATGTCATGAAACTCCGGCTCATCTTCCACCAAGCGCAAAAAAAAGAAGAATTTGGGACCCAAGCCAAGACTTCCGGAACGGAAGGAAATAATCTCATAGACATACAAACATGTACTCATCCCGAATTACTTATTTTTTGGATGAGCAACCCAGCTCATGCACAACAGGGGATCGTCTGTCTTTCTCATCCTCAATCCTATTACAAGCAATCACGTAAAATGTCTTTTGTCTTCTTAAGGAACAAGCCAATGCTGTTCGTGCTCTGGTAACTAGCCCATTTCCCGATGCCGGCGTGCCGGACGGAGAGATAACATGCCTCGCCCACTGACTCATTTATTGCCATTGTATTGCAAAATCATATATTACAATTACACAAATGCCCACACCCAGATGCAATTTACAAAGATGGTTCTCTTAAACCTTAGCCAACATGATGATGTTGATCACCATCGTCATGCATCATTAATAGTACCACACACATCCGCCATCTAAATATCCTTCTTTCTTTGCTGCTCCTCATCCATCCTCCGCATAATGCTACTTCACTACAGTTCTTTGACAAGAATTAGGTAACAACTCTTCTTCCAAAGTCAAGATGTAATCTGTACTTCTGCTGATATGATAAGTGTCCTTCTCTGTTTTCTCCGTACCATCATTGTCATTTCCTTTTTGATATTCGTTTCTTGTTGTGTATCTCTATCATCTTTTCGAGTTTCATTTTGTTATTCTTCCCCGAAAACTTTCAGCGAATTACTAGAGTAAACGAAGCAATGCATCATCATTATAATTTCTCTTTTTCTGCAAATATATAGGTACGCATTAAACATTCTGTTTTTTTTCTGCAGCTGTTTCCATCTTTTAATCATTTCATCTTCAGAAGCTTTCCCCAACACCAGCATCATTATATCCTATCAACGTTTTCCCCTCTGTCATTAGCAGTTCATTTTCAACTTCAATATGGGGTATACCTTATATAGTAGGTAGGGTATGAACATAGGATGGAAATTTGTAAAAGAGCAAACACTCAACTTCCAAGATTTGTTTTTCAAGTTTCGTACTATAAGCTGCTTTAATATTTGCCTTGTTTTAGCGAAAGTTCAAACAAACAAGTAATAAGAAACGTGCAGAAGCGCCAGCATTTTGTGGAATCATGCGAAGCTGTCGTGTTCTCTGCGCCTCCCCTCTTTTCGCTCCACTCTCTCGTAAAATAAGTTGAATATCACATGAATTAAGATTTATTTGTCCATCATTTTCTTCATGATCATCACCATCATCCATACTAGCCGGTGGAGTGAAGTAAACCAAGCACTCACTCAAACTGCTTGGAACAATCTCGTGCAAAATGGATGAACCAGAAAAAAGCGAAACAAAGTGGAGGAAACTATAACAAGTTAAGTAAAAAAAGTAGAGCAAAACACAAGGATGTACCTATACTACCTACTTAAAATGATACGGAACGAAAGAGCAAGTCACCGTTAAAACCTCCACCACCTCCCTCATGTTTACTTTAATATGCATTAAAAACCCTTTTTACACCAAATTTACATCCACCACCGCCAACGAAACACCATCGTCAACAACAATGAAAAGTGAAAGCTCTGCAGGCAGGCCCTGTAAAAATCCATGCCTTATAGGCCCTATACCAGACATAATCATCTTATCTTTTAATGCATACTAAATGAGATGAAAGTTCAATTGTAAAAATCGATTGTCTGTAAACACGCCATTCACTATGGCATGCCATGGCCTATTCTTTTTTTTCCCTTATCACTTCATTCCACTCACAGGAATCCCATAAAACCATATCATATAGCACCGCAATCCGCAATGCACACCCACACAGTCCACTTCTGAAATTTCCATACGATTTCATGAGGAGCCGCAATAAAAGCTAAAAAGCCAAAAGTAAGCCATCCTCATCTTATTCCATCCCATCATCATTCAGCGCGTCCTCCTTTAATCTTCATAATCATCAGTAAAGGAAATTGATGGGAGGCTTAAGAAAATTTACAATTTTTACGAGCATGAATAAATCCGCGAGCACTGCACTAGATAAAACAGTGTGACTTTATTATCATATCATCAAAACATACAATGATCATGATAAGGCACATCAATAACAATAACAATCGTCGAAAGTAAAAAATGTTGCCGTTGTTTGCATTTGCATTTTAACAAAAAGAAAGTTTTCACTAGGTTTGACTCTGAAGAATGGACGTAGTTTTGCATCAGCTTGCACTTTGTATTTGCATCGTAAATTTAAGATCAGTGAAGCGTTCCAAAAAAAACCAGAAACTTTCTTGGTCTCCCCTTCTCGGATATTTAGTATTTTTCATGTATCTATCTCCAATCTTCGATATCGAAAATATGTATCCTTCTGTAGGAAGCTACGTAAAAATAGGCGCCTCCCTCTCATCTCATCAGGATCCGAAGTGGAGCAAATAAGTTTCTTTTTTATTATCTCTTCCACTTTCCTCTCCTCCATTACCCCTTAAACAACTATATATTTGCATAATATCTACATGACCCTTTATTATAGACAAAGGACAATACCCAGATGAGCCCATATCATGAAAAAATGAGGGCATTCCATAATTCTATTATTCGGATCCCATCTCCCAAATTGCTTTGATACGTTTCCATCAGAGAAAGTGGGTAAAAATGAGTAACACAACAAAAAAAGTGGATCTCCATGTGGGAAATTCCTTCCTGACAAGTGATTCCCTCCTCCCGTCGTCCCTCACTTTATATGGAACTCTCATATATAATGTACGCATTTCCAGTGTAAAAATTCACACAAAAAAATTGCTTCGTCGGGCAAAAAACGATGATGTGGTGATGATCATATTATGATGATACGCTCACTCTCACTCCTCGCTGTGCACTTTGTAGACCATAACAAACCGCCAAGAAAAGAATGAGAATGTTTATACTCCAGCCAGACCGAAAAGTGGGCCATGGCCAGGATCATCATGTCAAATAACAAGTGATAAAATGGCATGCACTAATAACCTTTCTTTAAAGGGTTAAGCTACACGAGGAGCAGCATAGCGTTCAAGCAACCGAATAAATATAAGAAAGAACGCTATTTACATGCAAGTGCTAATAGCAAACAAACCATAAAATAATCTAATTAAGCAGCATATACATATAAGTAGGCTCGGTTTCTCCCCCTTTTCACTTCCAATTTCCTCCAATATTCAATTAATTTTGAAAGAAGAGAGGAAAGCAACACAATTGCTCCGTTAAGGTTATGGCAGTCCCTTGATACTTTAACTGAAAGCAGTGCAGTGTTCAATGTTCTTCGACATCGCCTAACGAGTTTTGGCTCCAATGAAGACAGCTAATCCATATCACTCCTCTTTCGTCTTCACACATCCAAAGACATTTCCTTTCACTTGAAAAGAGGAAGAAAGTGCGCATTAAGTTCTGGGAGCAGCATATGGACACGCGAGAAAAACAGGAATTAGTAGGAGGGGTAAATTTTCCTTCAAGTAGGGAAAGGAACAAGAGAGCAAATTAAAAGAGGATATACATATTTCACTGTTTTGGGCCACAAGGGCATCGTAAAGACTGGGAGGAGGACTAATGCTCAAAATACTACTAATCCAGTTAGTCTTTTCATTTACAAGTGTTTTGCCATAAGGATGCTCTACAAACACACACACTTGAAGAAGAAGTGCCTAGTTCCAGTTTAAGTCCTGACTGGGGATTAATATTCTAACTATTCTATTAAATATTCCATTTCTCCTCAGTAAAAGTACGAGCAAGAGGCTCTGGCACACTAAAAATTTGCAATAAATTCTAAAATTCTGCTACTTTAGGTAAAAAAAAGGATTCTGCATTGCATCAGCTCAGCATATCATTCCCTCCAATCTGGTGATCTGAGATTCCTGGAATTTCGGTCAGCAGCCCAGCCCACACCAAGTTGAGGTACTTGGCTCCAGGATATACACATAACCCTTATCATTTATATGAATTGCATAACGGGACGAACTTAAGTCTATCTGATCCCTTTTTATGGCGATAGTAAACTTTTTATGGATTGAAAGGAAAATTTGCAGAAGTTTATGAGTTTTTGTGCAACGAAAAAAACATTATGGTTATGGGAATCACGGAAACCAAGTTAGATGAACACCGAGACAGAGACAATGAGTTCATCATTCCAAACTATCACCACTTCAGAATTGACAGAAAGGGAAAAGAAGGGGGAGGAACACTTGCGTACATTCATACATCGTGTACATTTTCCTTAATGGATATTCCTATAAGTGCACCTAATTTAGTGGAATGTACAGTGATAAGTGTGAAAAAGCTGGGAATCAAATCCCAAACAATAGTGTTCATTTACGTTCCACCGTATTGCGTAAACGACAGTTTTATCAAATATTTTAGCGAATTATGCTGTCATTTAAAAACACTAGACCAACGAATCTTCATTCTTGGAGACTTCAACATAAATCTTAGAGAAAAGTGTCCAATTGAGGGAAAACTAAAACGTACGTCACGTGAATTTGACTTTCGCCAATTAGTCAATTTTCCAACTAGAACAGAAGAACGAAAGTGCGGACAGCAAACGAAAATAACCTCAACTCTAATTGATCACATTTATACGGACAGCAAGACTGATATGACATGCAAAGGTTTGGATTTAGGAGGATCCGATCATTTACTTGTTTATGTGGCCTTGGTTAAATCAAAAGTGCCATGTTCTCCAAAAATAATACAATATAGGAACTACAATAAAATGAACACACAAGATTTTGAGGACACACTCAAACACACAGACTGGTCATTCTTAAATTGTGAAATTAATCATAATGTAAATTGCCTGATTTTCGAAAAACATTTGCTGGCCTTACTAGATAAATATGTCCCCGTGCAGAAACGTTGCGTGAAAGGGACTAGTCCGGAATGGCTCAATGGAGAGTTAAAAAAGAAAATCATTGCTAGGCAAAAACTCTCACAAAGTATAATGAAAGGCAATTTGCAAAATGTTCCACTTCTTAAAAAGTCCAGAAATAAACTAACAAATGAAGTAAGGGCTACAAGATCAAGTCACTACCATAAACAGTTTACGGGTGTGTCAGACTCCATTAAAATATGGGATCTTTTCAATAAAGTGACAAATTTCCGTTCTCAAAACTGCATGCCGATACATAAATTAGTGTGTGAATCAGGTACGATAGCAGACAACGAGATTGATATTGCCAATATTATGGCAGGCGAATTTATTTTGCCGGAATCAGAAAGTGACGTGGCAGAGCTGGATGAAGAAATTCACAATTATGCAGAATCTTACTCAACAGATAAGGATTTTTCCGAATCTGTAACGGAGGATGAAATTTTGGATGCAATCAAGGGAGTGAAAAAGTGCAAGGAAGACATCAATCATGTGCCAAAGCACATTTTTAAAAAATACGCTGAGTTTTTAACTGTACCGTTTGTATTATTATTTTCATCGATACTGAAGATTGGATCAGTGCCTGACTTATTTAAAGCAGCCGATTGCCAGCCTCTATACAAGGGGAAGGGTAGTCACTCTCATCCGTCTTCATACCGAGCCATATTTCACGTCCCCTGCATTGCAAAAATATTTGACAGACTCCTGTATAATCGCTTATTGACATTCTGTGAACCAGATTTAAACCCAAGACAACATGGATTTCGAAGAGGGAGATCTTGTGAGACTGCAATAGCAACTGTTAGTCAAGGGATTTTTGACTACATAAATAAAACGAATGGGAAAGCTGTAGCAGTGTTTATTGATTTTAAAAAATGTTTTGATTCTATAAATAGGAAAAAACTTGTGCAAAAAATGATGACTGAATTTAACCTTCCCCCTTATCTAGTAAAAACTTTTCAAAGCTACTATCGTAATCGAAAATTCAGAATCATCAACGGAGAGAACGAGTCAAGCTATTTTGACATAAACAACGGGACTTTGCCAGGATTTTGCACGGGACCCCTGACTTTCTCTCTCTATATTAACGACATCTGTACAGTTATTGATGAGGCATACATACTTTATGCTGACGATCTTGTCATCTACACAGATTGCACGGATTTTCAAGAAGGAATTCAACGAATGCAAGATTGTTTAGATAAACTTGTGACATGGTGCGACGCAAACAATCTAACTATTAATATACAAAAAACCAAAACCATGTATTTTTATAAAAGCAACGATTCTAAGGCTAGCAAGATATGTAAGGAAAATCCTCCAAAATTATTTATTTATGGATCGGAAATTGAAAATGTTTCTAGTTTTAAATATCTTGGTATTGTGTTTGATAACTGTTTGTCATTTAAATATCATTTTACCGCAGTAGAAAACAAAGCCAATGCTGCTCTAGCCAGACTATATTCAATAAGAAGAATGTTACCTGAAAATATTTTAAAGGTTTTCCTATCATCATTTGTCATGTCAGTTTTTGACTATGGTATAGTTATATGGGCTGTGCAACCAGTCTCAGAATTACAGAAGCTCCAAAATAAAGTAAACCGATTTATTTGTACCTATTTTTTGCCAAAGTGGATGAAGAAGAAGAAAAAATGTTATACCCTTCATGATAGGCCTGATCTCAATCAATATTTTAAGCAACTGGATTTGTTGACAATTTTTGAACGTAGAAAATTAATGCTCATCAAGTTTGTTTATAGATTTTGGGACAGTGACATGTTCAAGGGATGGTATACGAGGTCAAAAGGGTCATCAAAAAGTAGACCAAAAGTAATTGTTCCAACATTTGAAGCAATAGTGTACAAAAGGTCAATCAAGTGGAGCTCAATTCAAGAATGGAATTCATTTTTTGAAATACGAACCAACAGTATTGATTTGGATGGAGATTTTATAGATAAAGTGAAAGAGTACTTGTTAAAATTAAGAAGCAATATTTATTTAATGTATTAATCTGTTGTATTTGTTGATAACATAATTATTTTGATTTGGTATGCTGTAACTGATATTTCTAATTGTCCATGGAATTATAATACTGGAATAGTTTATAGGTGTAATTGCTGGGAGACCAGTACTATGTAACTGAAGCAACATTACACGTTAATAAATCAAATATCAAAAAAAATATCAAAACCACGAACCCCCTACCTACAAATATAAACAAACTTCTGCAATGAAAATCAAATTCAGCAAACAAGAGCTATTCTACAAGGAAAGCCTTTATCTCTGCACCCATAAAATTGTCAAATAAGCGAAATGAGCAAATATATTGCTTGAAATGTGATGGAGGCATATCACTGAATATCATGCACATTACATTATATCCTCCTTCCTGGTAAAACACTAATGCTAATGTGTAGTCTATCTGGAGGCTGGAAAGAAACTGCTACTCCACAATAAAGGCACAAAGCCATGAAAACCGATTTAATCTTTTTACTCACTTCAGGTTTGAGCGGTGAAGGTAATTAAGTCTCATTCAGCACTGGATCCTCCTCGTCAATATTTGTGGGGACTTTACGAGGCTTAAATGTTAATGGCGTTCGCTTCAGAATCTTATCCACTTGCTCCGTTACTCGGTCCTATAAAGTAAGGAATTTAAATTGGTTATATTCATGGGAGGAAGAAGCTGATAGGTATTGTTCCAATTTTCCACTCTCAAAGAAACAAAAGGCACTGCAGTGGAGAGGATATGAAATTAGTTACACCTTATTTCCTCCACACCGGTTTCATCCATCTCATTCAACCAGGATTTGGGGCTAACTTTTTTCTAAAGAAATTATCAGAAGAAGCTGCTTTCTCGGGAAAACGGAAGGAAGAAATAGGAAATGTACTTGGCCAAAGGAGAAAAGCGGGAGAGAATTAAAGCCTATCTAACTCCACTTAAACTTTACGAGACGGAGTTAGTTATGCATGCAAATGACATTCAAAATAGGGATAAGACAATCTTCCCAAAGTGACATAATATGGGAGTTTATAAAACTCAGATTTTCAGGGCAGTTCCATTTCCTTTCCTTCTGTACTTTCTCCGTTTATTTTGTTTTACCGAATAGTTTTATTAATGCCGAATTATACACCTTTGCGTATTAAACGCCTCTTCTTTTCCCCTTCACTTACTTCAAGCTAATTATAAAGCATCTTCCTTTCCCACTACCACCTTTCCAATCTCAAAATTTACATTCACCTTGAGTATACTGTACTAACTGCATTTTATGCAGATTATGTTCTAAAACTTGCATCACGTAAAAAGAATAGAAAGTGGAACCATCTTCATGGAGGCAGAGTGGGATTCGGAAAGAAGATGGAAAATGAAGATTACTGTAGTAGAGGAGCATAGTGTACTAGCGGTTATGAAATATATATCATCATAAGAGGGCGATTTCAAATTATAAGGTTTGGATATCCTAAACCAGTTTTAGAAAATCTGGGGTAGAGTATAACTTTTATTTCATTTTAATTGCACAACTGATAATTAATGCAAAGAAAATTTTGGACAGTGTGACTTGAATAGAAGTAACATCTCGGATCAACTGACACGGAGCTATTTAAATGTGATGAAATTAATTGGACAGTTTCGAGAATTGACATTCTAGCGCTTACAATACAATATATACTTAAACTGATCATCTTCCTTATTTTCATGAACTTTCTCCCATTGAAACAAAATAGACGAAATACAAAGTCACAGTCACAAAACGAACAAAACTTACCTAGTTAGATATGCAAAGAAATATCCAGTTTCTCAGCTCTTCAACCGGACGGACAGCATTACAGAAGCTTGTAGTGTAGTTGATATTCCGAGTCCCCAATAAGCACACCGTTCCCAGCTAACTCCAGTTCTGCAGACGCAACAGGTTTCTTATGATTTGGACTGGGAAGGAACATTGGTAAAACTGTTTCACAGGTAAAATGATAGTCTGCTGATGATGAAGAAAAACATGAGTTTTTTCTGGAGGATTGCTTCTTGCTTGGAGATTGATGTCTGCTCGGAGACATGTGCTTGGGAGAAGAATGATTTTTATTTTGCTTAGGAGGACACGCCAATGGGGCAGAGGCACCGGATGAGCAAGAAGACGATGATGATGAGTGCTTTGCATCCGAACTTGACGAAGACTTTCCACTTTCACTGCTACTCGTTGCACCAACCGTTTTAGGAGATTTTGGTCGAGTGCGGAAAAAATTTGAAAGTTTCCGGGATTTGCTTTTGCTTGGAGATTTGGTTACATCCGAAAGCTTAAGTGGGGAGGGGGAGGATGGTGGAGTGAGTGTACTTCTGCTGGGACTACTTTGTACACTGTTATTGGAGTCGCCGCCGCTGCCATTCAAATGAGCCCCGTGGCCTATGACACTTCCACCATGCCCGATGTCCTGCATTGAATGATTATGATCACAAAGAGAAAGCAGCGGAGGCGATGTCATTTCGCGTAATTTGACATTATCTGGTATTGATGGTTGCTGACTGGGAAGTGCTACCGTTATTGGCTGGACCTGAGTCGAATAATTTACTGGCAAGGTGCAACTCTGGGTGATTGGTTTCGTATCGATGATGTCCATCGGTGGTATCTTCATTGTCTCCCCTTCCGTGTCACTGGATTCCTTACCGGAAACGTAGCGCTTGGATTGGATAGCCGATACTCGAGGCATTTTTGATGACTTTTGTGGCTGGGCTGCTGGAGGTGACGGAACTTTGAAGATGGCTTCGTCACTCAGAATTGGTAGGTCACAGAGAAGAAGTCTGGATGGAGGTTTATTGTTTAGGGTTGACATTTGCTCCAGTTTACTGCTCAATGTGTGAGTCTGATTGTTTGATGGCGATGTAGTATGACTCATGCTGATGTCTTGATTCATGTCCATATCTGTGGGGAAACTGAGACGTGGCCAGAATCTCTCCATGTCGCTTCCGGTGACCGAAATGGAATCTAAGCATTGTCAATATTGCCATTTCAGTTGACAGGTCTCGACTTGTATTTCACATTTATTTCCCGGTATATGCCACATAAATGGTTATCGCATGCAGAATATTATCGTCGGTCCCACTTGATTTTCTGTCAACTCTAATTTTCCCACTTTTGACTTGCTGTCAACTCATTGTTTCCCACCTTTGAATTTCTGTCAACTCAATTTTTTCCACTTGAGTTTCTGCCAACTCATTTTTTTCTCATATGCATATTTAATAGATAAAAAATTGATAAGGAGATTTGCATAAGAATACTGGTATAAATATATATTTCATAGATAATGCAAATCTTATCAATTTTTTATCTATGAAATATGTATATTAGTCTTCTTATGCAAATCTCCTTATCAACTTTTTATCTATTAAATAT
>JAQGAI010001518.1:0-14505 GCA_034696905.1 Lepidocyrtus violaceus | reverse complement strand
GAAATTCTCGCATAGCTTTGCATATACATATGTGTAGATGGATCTTACTTTCTCGCTCAGCTCTAGCTCATCTCTCCATTTTCAACATAATCTAAGCTGGTGCCTCGTGCTGTCAGCTGAATCAAGAAAAAATCCTTTCTGTTCATTCGTCCATAGTTCATTTACAGAGAGCAAAATTGACGTACGACAGAAGGAGAAAGTAAAATCTGTAAACCGACTCGGCCTATTACATAACAATCGGCAAATCATTTGAATAAAGTTCAATTGAGCTATTATATTAGCTTAAATATGGAGTTAATTCCAGCAGTCCAAAAGTATCACTGGGGAAAGCCGGCAAACACGAGCATAGTTGCTTCCTTATACGGAGAAGCATTAAAGTCTGGAAATACCGTCGGCGCCTCAATAGATCCTTCAAGTCCTTACGCTGAGCTATGGATATCCACCCATCCGAACGGCCCTTCCACAGTGAAAAACACGAAAAAGTCGTTGCTTCACTTCATCAAAGAAAATCCGGCCGTGATTGGGGAGAAAGTGAAAGCAAGATTTGGTCTGGATGACATTCCTTTCTTGCTGAAAGTGCTGTCTGTGGAGCAAGCACTTTCTATTCAAGTTCATCCTGACAAGGCCTCAGCGGAAAGGTTGCACAAAGAACGACCTGACCTTTATAAGGACCCCAATCATAAGCCGGAGTTGGCGATTGCCCTTACCCCTTTTGAAATGTTTTGCGGGTTTAGAGCAATGGATGAGATTATTGAATATTTGCAAGGTAAAAGATAATTATAGTTTGAAAGATAATAATTGTATGTATTTTATTTCGTCTGTAAGATTCAAGAATCCTGAGAACTTGTCCCTTTAACTTATTTTAGGAGTGCCTGAATTGAGAGAAATAATTGGGGATGATATTGTCAACCAATTAGCGGACGAAA
Source organism: Lepidocyrtus violaceus (assembly GCA_034696905.1). Classification (NCBI taxonomy): domain Eukaryota; kingdom Metazoa; phylum Arthropoda; class Collembola; order Entomobryomorpha; family Entomobryidae; genus Lepidocyrtus; species Lepidocyrtus violaceus. Next base: position 13,579 of record JAQGAI010001518.1, on the reverse strand, counting down.
AGGACAAAGAAAGTTTAAAGAAAGCTTATAGTCAACTACTCGAGAGTCCAGAAGACATTGTGAAGACCAACCTTGAAAAACTTTTAACTCGGGTGAAGTCTATGGGTAAAGTTAAGTTGCTTATTTGTAGAAATGTTAGACATTCGGAAAACGTTTCTATTTATTTAATTTATTCGTTTGTATGAGCAGAGGCCAGGGACCGGAAGAAGCTAGAAGCGGATCTGCTGGAAAGACTTTCCCTGCAATATCCTGGTGACATTGGCATCCTCTCAACCTTCTTCTTGCAACATTTCACCCTGAAATCTGGAGAAGCTGTGTTCCTGCCTGCCAATGAGCCTCATGCTTACATTTACGGAGGTATTTTTTCGCTAAATGATGAGTGTTCGGACCTAGTTCGTCTTACACGGCTAATAAAATAAAATGATATTTTTGTAGATTGCGTGGAATGTATGGCTGCCTCCGACAATGTCGTCCGAGCCGGTCTCACACCAAAATTCAAAGATGTCAAGACCCTCCTCAGTATGCTGACTTACGAAGCAGGGAAAGAATGGATTGTTGAAGGTCAGCCATGTGCCGATGGAAAAGGAGTTGAGTTCAACCCTCCAGTCGACGATTTTGCCGTTATAAAATATGAGGTAAATGACAATACAATGAAAGACCTATTTTCAGTCTACAACAATTTGAAAAATTACTCCCATCATTATCCCCTACACGTGTCTCTTTCAGAGTGATGTAGAGTTCGATACCAAACCTCAGCGCGACTCTTGTTGTGTCATCCTCTGCATTAAAGGAAAAGGAAAGGCAGTCACCGAGGATGGTGCCAACTCTTTAAATCTATCACCCGGAGCTGTTCTATTCTTCCCTTGTAACCCACAAGCCAATTCGGGCATTAAAATTGTTCCTGAGCAAGGCTCCGGGGCCATTCTTCTCTTTGAGGCTTTCGCCACGCCAAAATAAATCTAGTTCACGTGTGCATACTTAAATCGGAGCAATCAGTCTGTCTAGTGAGCAAATTGAAGTGAGGGTGCTGAATTTTCTAATTTGTAAAACTGTAACTGTATAGCATGTTTCTGTAAACTACTCTTAGCATATAAACCTCATTTAAATATCATCATTAATAACATTCACATAACTGTAGACTGTGATTTGATCAACAAAGACATGTAGACTTTAAAAAAATGCAATTTATGTACAAAGGCAAAAATTTATTATTCAGTAAAAGTAAAATATACATTCTCATAAATTAGACTTATCTGGATCTGTTCTATGATAAATTACAGTAATTAAGTCAAAAATAGATGTTCATAATCGGTGATCATATTTCATCAAGTGAAATTACAATACAACAGTTCCGCATCAAAGCCATAAAGCTGTCACAAAAATACTGTTCTTGAACCTTATCCAAGGAAAAATATGAATGTATTTTATATTACGAAGACAATACTGCAACTACTCATTTATTATCGTAAACTATATCAGATAGCTTCCATGTCAAAAGAACATTCATACCGGAATTCGAGAAAGGGTTGAAACAAGTGTATTTATTCCATAGAAAGCAGAAGGGAGAAAGTCTAATCAATAAAAAGGAAAAAAAAATCAAACTGGTACCGTCATAGTGTCAAGATATGCATGCAACTTATTATTCCAACCCAACATTTCCAAAGATAGTAGCAGTGGTTGGTGGTGGTGGTGAAAGCAAAGTGTCAGCGTTGATGACGGCTCTATACCTACGTGCACTTATCGACTGTCCCTTTTCCACATTTATTTCAGCTTATGTCAGATTTTCTATTGACCAAACAAAGTCTGGAGAGAGAAAATGATTCTTGTTATGGATGATGATGCCTTTTTCTCTAATTTCATTTTCCATAAAATTGCTTCTTTTCAGCTTGGAAACATACCTAAAGAAACAGATTGGATAAGTGTTTTCTTTGGAGGAGCTTTTGCAAGTGCATAGCTGAAAAAAAATACATTTTCTTCAATTTTTCGTAGTCAGTCTTCTTGTAGAATGCATCCATTTTTCTTTGACAGATTGGCAACCAGTCAAATCAGTGTTGGCTGAAATATTGGAGGAGTTGGAGTTGTCATTACCTTTGCCATTCTTGTTCATTTCAAGTTTTCTCTCCCGAGTCACAATAGGAAACTGAAGTGTAGGGAAAGGAGAGGAAGCAGCCCGTTAAAAAAGTTTTGGAAAGGAAACCAACATCACTAAAAAAAGAAGGTAGATAACGCATGTGTATATGGCTACGACTAATGTTCCTTCCGTATCCGCACCGGAGGAAAATGAGGGGAAGGGGAAGCTTATTAATCCGGACTCTACGGTTAAGCCTAAAACCACCACCACTGTCCCGGGGAACACTGATAATGTTGTCGAAGGAGGCCCTCCTCCTTCCAAATCAGAAGAACCCTTATACTACTGCAAGGACGGTAGAGTTCTGTTTGGCATAACGCCTCCGACAGCGTTCGCAGTCAGTTACCCCCATCCACCGCTTCCTTCAAACTTGGCTAAAAATCAAATTCTACGCCCGGTTGATGAGCAATCCAAGGAAGAAATCGAGGAAGGGATTGCGGCAGCGAAAAAGGAATTTGAGAAAAAAGCCATACCTCTGCCGGGCCTGGAGTTAAAGCCCCTTTCCAGGGTAATGACTTCCGAAATCGAGTTGGCCTTATACTGGGATCGGCATCCCTACGAGTTCCGTAGTACAGAGGACAACATCAAAGCAAACAGCAGCAATCCAAAGAAATATAGTGACAGTTATTCCATGAGAAAAAGCAAATCCGAAATGAATTTGGCATCAAAGGTTGGAGAAGTATTGAAGGAAAGTGGGAATAGCAGCCGTAGATCCTCTTCAGTCAATGGTGGGGCTGGGAGTAGCAGCAGCCGAAAGAGTAATAAAAGCAGTCGTTCCAGAATTAGCTCTGCCTCGTCGCTAAAGAATTTGGCCCACGATAAAGAGCTGCCATCAAGGAATGCTCAGAATCAGAACGGTAACAATCATCATCGGGAACAATCAGCCACTTTACCACCCGGTGGCAATAACGGCCACGCAAAATCCTCTAATGACAGCGGTTCCCATTGCAGTAACGGGAACTGCAATAGTCATAAAAGCAGTGCAAACAAAGACAATCGCCAGTCTATGCAAATGAGTGAAAGCGAAAGGAAAAAGTTTGATGATATCAAGTTGTTCCATCGACAAAACGACTCCAAGATTGCTGGTCATAATAATCATCCTCAAGGTCAAGGTCCTCCCAAACTCATACGCTCCCTCGAGCAACTGGAACAAATGCGGAAGAACAAAGGAAAGAAGTCAGAAGGGGTCCAAGTAACTTTGGAGGATGTGAGTGCTGCAGCTCTAAAATCCACTTATTTGTGCCCTCTCCATGGACAATACCGACATGGTGTGGAGCGCAGGGACAAAGGCGGCTTCAGAACGGATATGCAACTAACAAACGTGCACCAATTCTGTAGCCGGGGTTTGAAGGGCAGACAATCCAAAACAAAATTAATCAAGACAGCGGAAACACAAACGGACGATGAGATCCCCAACATGATAAAGTTTCCTGGCTCCGAGGACTCCAGCAACAGCAGAGTGAAGCGATCCAAAACAGCGGGACACACACGTTGCATCGGGAGTAAAGGGAAGGACATCATGGCTTCCGAATACCACGGCAGTTTTAAGAATCCGTATAAAATTGCGGATTCTGAGAAGCGTCATTTGCGGAACAAGATTTTGAACTATTGTTTCACCAAACATTCCATATTCTAAGTCAAAATGTTTTTCACCCCTGATTAATTTCTTGTTAAGAATCCCATCAATACCTTAGCCTTTTAGGAAGTATCAATCATTGAGTAAATTCACGTTTAATGTATCAAAGTTTTTGATTCGTGCTAAATGTATCAATCTATCCATGTATGTATGTATGTTAGGTAGTACCTAAATATATTTTCTACAACATTGTTATAAGGAAGGAATCGTTAACAAGTAAGAAGTAGTAGTGAGAACACTTGTTAGGATGTGTATGATTAGATTTTTGTGCAAATATACAGTGGCTTGATCTTGGTAACATAAATATACGCTTTTTAGTGTATTTTAGGTAAGATCTATGTACTGCCTAAGGTTAAAATAGAAATGATATGTACCAGTTTAAAACGTATCCATATGCATGTACTTTAATAAGTATTAATGTACTTATTATCTTCCGTGCCCTAATTAGTAATGATTAAAATTGCGTTTCGCTTTTAATGTTATAAATTCTGTTATTATGTGCAATGGAATCAAATGTGTTGACGGAATTTCCTTCTTTGTTCATTTTTGTTGCCTAATTCTAGGCTTCTCCATGATTCCATATTAGGTATAAGTAAAAATAGCTAAAAGAGATCTAGGCCAAGCCTGCTTAAAATACGGTGCCAGTGCCACTAGGCCAGGAAGGAAAATAGGCCGTATTCAAATTATAACACGCGGAATTTCTTAACTGTGTTCCAACTTCTGTGTGGAATCCAATTTCTCTTCAAATTCCAAGAATTCAATTTCGACATAAACTTGCTCCTGAAACTTTTCTTCGAGACTAGCGAGACAAGATCCATGCATTTATGTTGAACACAAGGCATGTATGAGAGGTACCTCTAAACAAATATAACGGGACTAATCCTTCCTCGCATGACACTTTCCTCCACTCAGAAATTATTCAATGTTCTTATCACCTCTTTCATCTGATAATAAAAATTGGGCCATTGCTTCACTTTTGGGTGACATTCATTCATATGATGTTTTTGTTTTCAGACACACTTTTATAAAAAAAACAGTCCATGTATTTATCTTCAATCTTGTTTTCCAGAAGTTCATTACATAATTTTCTTCGTCTCCTTCCTTCTCTTCAACTTTTTTTTGGCTCAAGATCAACTTTTTAGTAAGTAGAGGTGAGGTACCTTTTTGAATTGTGATTTTAATTTGATACGCTTACACCACAAGTTGAACTTTTTTTTATCAAATTACATTGACATTTTTAACTTTGCAATATTATAAATTAATTTCATTTTTTAAATCCCAATGAGCTCTGGTAAATGAATTTGGTCATCACGCTGTTTAGAATAGCAAAAAACGAACACATACTTCAATCCAATCTTATTATTATGGTAATGACAATGATAAAGTGCATAATTTCATGTTTGCAATTCCTCGCTGACATATGCATCAACGCAAAAGCGTTCTATCAAACTGGGCAGATAGCTAAAACTGATTGTAATACGTATAACAATTTACTCCTACATCCCAGTCGAGTCCCATCCCATACATATGCCGAATGCTTAAAGTTGATCTTGCTTTGCAATTACATTTTTTATGCTCTTTTCTCTTTACAATTTCCCTTTTTGCATTGATACAATAACAAAGATCACTTTACATTTTGGTGTTCATCAACCTGCAAACATCTACCTACCTACCTATCTCCCTTCCTTAGCAAGCCAAGCCATGCCTTTATCTTGCCTAGACCTTAACCAAAGAAGATTTCAAAAGTTTAATACAAACTTCAAATACCCAGACAAACAACCAACTCAACTAGTGCTGTTAATACATCAACCAAAGAAGTCAAGCCAAGATTTTTTCCTCAAAAGCCACGCAGACTAACACAAACAATTTTTTTTCTAAAGCAGCTTTAGCTTCATTTCGTAGCAAAACTGCTCAGTCAGTTCAGTTGTTCAGTGTAACAAAATCTTTAAGTACCTCTTCCCTTCTTTCTTTGCGATAAAAATGCAACGCGTCGTGATTTTTTTCATCCTGCCATTTACCTCTAATATCATCCCTACTAGTCTAAGGGATGCAATTTTTGAATGTTATTCATTTCTGCCTGTTTTTTTTCAGCTTGAGCAGTGAGTGAAAAACGAGTTATAACTTGAATAACAAAAATCACTATAATAATCACAGCGAAAAGAAGAGTGAAGTTGGATATAAAAGCGTTTTGATGATCATGATCATGCTGCTACGCTGATGATGATGATGATGATGAGTATTAAAGATTCTCTTTTGTGAAGTAGATAAGTTAGTACGAAGGGAAGGTATAATTTTCTAGACCACAATAAATACACGCTTGGTATATACCTACCTACAACTTTTTTTTTATGAATCGCGTCTCGGCAGAAAACTTTCTCTGATGCCCTACTGTCCTACCTTTTTTCCTTCGATGTACTTACATGAGTTTTTTATATCTGATGCTGATTTATCTTATATGTGCATCTTGTATGATATGTACATGCCTTAAATGCGTTAAATGACTTTAACCATTTTTTTGTTCTCTTTATATATTCATTCTTTAAAAGGCTTATTATATGGTTGTCTGTTTAAAATTTACATTAGCTCAGGTGCACACTCAAATACTTTACCTTATAAGAAGAAATTGCATACATTTTCAACGTCTTCCCCGTTCTTGCCAGCAAAGCGTTCTCGTCTCGAATCTAAAAAGCAATTTTACACTTGTTCATCGAAGGATGATAAGGAGAAAAATTATACTTAACTGTTCTGTTCATGCACACATGTCGTTACTTTTTCCGAAGCCTGAATGTATGACAGGGAGGATTTTATTGCTGTATGAAAGGAAAATTAAGTGGAAATGGACGGGACTTGTTACTACCCCTCTTGGGAAGAATTAAGTCAATGGGTACACTGACGACAGCGGAAAAAAGTGCTGATGACTGATAAGGATTTATTTTGTATTAGGGAAGGACAATAGTCTCTAATAAAAAAGGAAGTATTGATGATACATAGTTGGATAGGAGGACTTGTTAATAGGCAAAACTCATTACGTTTGCCTTATCGAAAGGTTTTAATCAGGAGGAGGAAATAATTGATGCAAAAAAATTGACAGAAAGTTGTTCCGTAAATTGCTTGGTATATCTACTCCTACAAAGGAATTTGCAATTTTCATGCTTATTGTAAATGCATCAGCAATAGAAGGAGATTCGAACTGATTATGACGGATCAGGTCAAGGCTTACCTTCATTTTTTTCAAGTTGACACTGCTACAATGTCAATGTCAAGTGCGAAGACTTTGAATTCCCGTCTAGCTGAAAAGGGCAACCTTATCTTTAAAATAAATGAATGAAACAAGACGCACAAGCTTATTTTTTTATAGGATTGTAATAACGACTCATCATTTTTCAATTTTTAATCTTGTACGTCATACACATTAGCATGGTTTTCAAATAACAAAATTATACAGGAGACCTTCTACACAAGTGCTTTCTTTTTATACGGACCACAAATAACAAAAAAACATTAATGTTACATATAACAGAATAGTAGTACTAATAATAACGATAATGAGATATATATTTTTTATATTTTACTCAACTAATTAACATTTTTCACTCGTTTGTATATAAATAAACATAATTAAAACAAGGAGGGGGTGAAAACAGTCAACTTCCTATTCAAATTTTAACAATAAATTGACAGTATCAATAACAGTAACAAAAAGGGGAGAAAATAGCTTTCTTTCATTCTCAAAAGCTGAGTACATAATGAAAAAATGGGAAGGACAATAAGATTCAAATAAATAACTATATTACAGCGAAATAACAAAATATGAGATAAATTACCTACCTATATGCTAACTAAGGATAACTTTTAATTAAAGTTAGATATTTACTACCCAAATTCAAAATCTGTTTTTGTTTTGTCACTAGAATACACCGTGTTTTGCTAAACAGCTAAAAATATGTCAATTTTTTCCTGATTTTTGTTAGTGTCTTTTTTTAAATAAATTAATCAAGCGGTCAGTTAGCAGTTATATATCTCCTATAGTTATTGTCTTACATTGCCCATTTAATTTAGCTTTACTTTATCATGGTAAAAATACACGCAATAGCTGAAGGCAGTAGCAGATCTTTCAATAGACCTATTCTTATACCGTAAATGACGAACTTTCCTCTCGATATATTACTATTATGATTAGGTTTAGAAGTATGAAAGTACTAAAAAATAAATAATTAACAGTTTACTGCGCTTTTTACGTAAGTACGATTATTTAGCAAAAATTCACTACTTCGATGACAAACAGACAAGTTGATTAAGGTACTCACAGTTCTTTCAACAAGACCGATAAAATATGTATCACTTTTTATGTGGATGGTCCCATGTAAGGTACAAGAGAAAAAGGCATTTATTTTGATGGTGAAAGTTAATCTGCCAGAGTTGAAGATTTCATTTTGAAGAATTTTTCACAGATGTTTGAAAGAGTTGGCTAATGTTACGAACAACTGGAAGACCCGCTACCCACTTTATTAACGAAGTAAGAAAATAATTTAATTTACATTCACTCGACTCACTTAAAGTATCTTTTTTATGCGTAAAAGCAGGAAACAAAACAGAAACAAGGGGAATTTTTGTTAGCGCGGTATGATTTCTCTGTTAAAATAATTAATGTCCTTATGAATATGACTTACTATAAGTTAATTCTGTGAAAAATATAACAGAAAATATAATATTAAAATGGGGAACCTCTCATCAAATTTTTAACCTTAACATTTTCATTCATTTCCTACATGTTTGTGATGAAAGCCAACTGCTTTGTTAAAAAATGTACAAATAAATACTTTTCTTTTTAAAGAGGATATCTTTCACATGAAATGATGTGAACTATTATAAGGTAATACTAAATTATAGCTAACTAATCTACTGCGCTAATTAGCTAAACAAGTAACTTATACAAAATTCTGTACAGGGGGAAAAGTTTAAGGTAGGTAGGTACAAAATAATTAACTCTTAAAAAGGAATAGGGTACGGATAATTTAATCCCGTGGTATTCGCTTATGGATTTGTATATGTTTGAGAAGATGGGCCTTTTGTCGGAAAGCTTTCCCACAGACATCACACTTAAACGGCTTCTCCCCGGTATGGGTCCTCAGATGAACTTTGATATTGGACTTATTGAGAAAACCCCGGTTGCAGACTGAAATGAAAATGATTAGGAATTGAGATTTTGTAGGTTGGCCGGTGGGATCGGGATTTGGAGACGCAGTTGGGATTTAGGACGCACGGAATAAGCAGAACACGTCATTTAGCTTGTACTTACCACTACATCGATGAATAGGCTTTTCCTTCCCACATGGATCAAGAGGATCGAGACCCGTCGAGGATGGCATCTTACTCGACTTCCGTTTCGTTTTCAAGCCCAGCTTTCCCGATGATGTCTGGAAGGGGGAAATATGAGACTTGGTTTGTAAAAAAGAAACTTGAGGCATTAGTAAAGAAAGCTTTAAAAAAAAGAAAGAAAGAATGGCTTATTAAAAACATATTTAGAAATAATTTCATGCAAACAAAAACGATGAAACGCAACACATAATAAAGAAAAAGCCAATCAAAATAATGATAACAAGAATAAAAATGGATGCATTTCAGAAACTAAATTTCGTTGAAATATGCAATGAACCATTCGCTAGAAATACGATAAAATCGATCTACTAAAAATTTTGTTTTAAATGACTACGAAAAGCAAAAATTATGAGGAACAAAATTATTATAATATAAATAAAATAGTAAAAGGACGAATGTTTTGTGAAAAATTGCATACTGTGGCTGTGTAAACGTTGTCGACCATCCTCCACCAATAAGTATTAGAACAATTGGAAATTCTTTGATCGTCAAAATTATCATCATCAATCTCTCCATTCCCTAACGAAGGAGAGCGATCCTTCCTTTCCCTTTCCCCATCAAGTTTACTGCCTTTGCTAGTAGCCTCCAGAAAGTTGTCATAACTTACCTGGTTACTTAGTCCAGGATTTGTGGGGTCAAAGGGGGAGGAGGTTGTGGTGGGGGTTGTCGCTGGGGAGCCGAATGCACTGAGGAAACTGTTTGTGTCTGCCACCACCACATGCCCACCGTAGCCACCCCCGTTCCCTAGATTCGGGTTGTTCCCGTTGTTGTTGTTGTTATTGTTGGAGGATTTATTGCTCAGTTTATACTGTGACTTTCGATATCTTCCACTACCGGGTCCCATCATCGAGGAGGTGACCACTGCTGGAGGTGAGACATGGGTGGTGTGTGGTCTCTGGACTACTTCCCCAGTGAGGGGATCAATGAATGGGGGTGAACCGGGATCCAAAGTGTAAGGATCTACTTTAAGTCCGAAGTTGGCTGTTGTTGACTCGGGGAGTTGGTTGGGGGATGTCCCAGGTCCGTTGTTTGTTGTGACACGAAGCGGTCCTCCGGAGGCAGGCGGAGCTTGTAATCTAAAAATCAAACTTACATACACGTCATGTATCCAGGTAAAACAAGAGGTAAAGTGCGTGCAGTTTACAGACATGCAGAAGGAACCGGAGTCATTTTTTTACAGAGTGATGAAAATATTGGAAAATCTTTTTGAAAAAAAAATGTGTCGTGCACAGAAAATATTTTTTTTACATAAAGAAATAAATCGAATTTCTGCATCCAACAAAAAATTCTAAACAGAGCTAATTTTCAAAGTAAGTTAATTATCAAATTCCACATAAATTAGTAGATTCAATAAAAAGATCAGTTTGAAAATATAAAGAGATTTGAAATGAATAGAGAAAGTAAGAGCTGTGAAAGCAAAATTCACCGGAAGCATTTTGTTCCTGCTTCAGATGAATTTTGGAAAGACAAAGAAGAGATCATTTTAAAAATTAATCAGTGCTACAATATGTTTTAATAAAAAATGCAAATTGACTTTTGCAAAAAAAAAATATTTTGTTAAAGCAGAAATGATCAGGACTTGTTTAACCTGGATTGTAGAATCGAAGTGGGTTGAAAATCAGAATGTTTTAAGTTCTGTCCATACATCGGGGGCGGATGTCCAGGCGGCCCATTATTAGAATTGGACCCTGACAGCCCACTCCCAGCACCTGCAGCCAGAAGACTTTGTAGCGTGCTCGCCGTATTCCCGTCAATACTAAATTGTCCATCCGCTGATGTATGAATTGTCGCGTCCTGGTCCAAGTGTCCGCTGGCATTCCCGTTCCCAAGTCGTCCGTTACTGTTCCCGTTGTTGGAATTTCCATTGGAGGGATTATTGGAGTTCCCGTTGCTCCCATCGCCGGTGTGTTGTTGTTGACATGCGGATTCAATCCATGCATCCAGCTCTGTCCAGGGATCAATTGTGGAGGAGGTGACGCCATTTTGATCCAACTCAATTCCTAAATTTGGTACTGTCGAGTCCGCAATAGCGTTTCCGATGAGAGCGGCTATGTCATCAATGTCAGAGTTCAGAAGATATTCCGTCAGCTCGGATTTGATATTGGCCGGGACTGAGGTGGAGCTTGAGACAACGTCAAACAAGGAACTAGGGGAGCCCGCAAGTGGAGAACCGAAATTATGTCCTGGGGGCGAACTTCCAATACTGCTCCCACTCCCCGTGCTCCCTCCACCACCCCCATGGCGTAACGTATTCGGAGCATTGTTTCCCGTTGTGGAGGTCAAATGAGTTGGGGGAGAGTTTGCGGAGGATCCCATCTGGGGCAGATGGGGATCATTTTGCAAGGCAAGTTGCTGACTTGCCTGACCATAGTCGAAGGGTGGTAATGGTTTCAACTCTGCATAGCTATCGCTACTCTGCACCATGATGAGGGCATCCAACTCCACACCAGTTTGTCCTGTTGGGGATGATCCCGGAGGAAGGCCTTTACAGAGAAGGGAGCCGCCTCCCCCGTTGGTATTGGATGGGAGGAGAAGGGCTTCATCCGGGAATGTTGTTGTGGAGATCAAATCCTGACCTCCAAAGGGTCCACCCCCGCTACCCCATGGAGGCCCGCCTAATGCACATCCCGTCAGTAACAATGGATCCGCCAAATTAGATTCATTCAATTTCATAGTCGTTTAGAAGTACCGATTCGAGAAGTTATTGAAGAAAGAAGTTGTATTTTCCCGTCCCTCTTTCTCAACTACATGCCAATTCCAAATTTTGAGGAATCTTCTCACAGCCAATCACTGAGAAATAATTTTTGAGTGTTATTTTTTCAAGTCGAGGCTCACAATTTTTGTTTTCTTATAAGGCACCAAACACTACTTGTTTTTGTAACTGTAAGTCTTTTTGAACCGTTTCGCAAAAGAACAGGTCTTCAAACTGTTATGTAGGATTTTGTTCTTTTCACGGGATTTTATTATCTCTTCACTAGTCATCTTTTTCTCACCGCCACACTGGAGAATCCCTTGTTATTATCGATTACCTTTGTTGAACTGTCTCCCTTGAAGGAATGGATTTGAAGGGGTCATCATTGCACCTTCCATAAAAATCTGGAATTAATGGAAAAAGGAAAGAACCGTCAGCAATTTAAATTTTTTATTGCTCCCTTTTATATTTTTTCCCAGCTCCAGCAAAAAAAAACGTACCGTTATCCATGAATATGCAGCAACTGAATAAAAGCCCCTGTAAAATAATGCGCTACCTATATAGTATGAATGAGACTGTCAGCAAATCAACAAGCCATAAAGGTAAAGGTAACGGAAGATGACAAAGGAAAATAATGTTATCCTTCTCCATCTTTTTTTTATCAATCCCGATGACAAGAATTCTTTGGATAATTGACTAATAATCATAAAATAAGGAGGCATGTCTGCATAATATTTGCTGATTGTTGTTGATTATTCATGTTTTGAGAGGAAATTCCCTCAGAGATATGAAAACCATGTCAAGTCGGTCAAGAGTCCAAACAAAAACTTCATCATCAAAAATCCTTCCGTCAGAAGTAAGTACATAATAAGTAGAAGCATTTTGAGTTTGAAAGGTAAACTCAAACCTAAAAGATTTCAATATTCCAAAAAGATCATAAAGTTGTAAATTAAGGTGGGTTGTTAGCTAAGAATGTATAGAGGAAAAAAAGGAAGCTGCTGGAGCTGGATGAAAGATGATGAGGATGACTGAGAAAGATATCCTAAATAACAGAACAGAACTAAAATGTTTGACGACATGAGCAATTCGATGATTAAATCAGGTTATAGCCTATCTTATGTAACCATTTAGTACTGAAGATGAGTAAATCTCATCTACAAACGTTACGAAGAAAGAACATACGTACCTATGTAAGTAATTGACAAATAATATAACTCTATTGCTGACATTTATTCCAGCACCAAACATAACAGAGGGAAAAAATTCTCACATTTTAGTAAACGATTTTTCTTCTTCATGAAAACTAGTAATTGTCCAGTTTGATTTAGGACTGTAAAATGGGGTTAACCCACTTCCGTGGTACAAATACACACTTCCCAAAAATAGCATTTTATTGTTCCAGGTCACCCATTCCATCCCATCCCTCCCTACAACTAGAACAGTTGCGGACGGAGATGACTCAAAATCTTACTTACGAACGAGTCTATTGTTATCTCATTTTTGGAATGCAGGTCAGCAGAAAAGTAACTTGTCATCTGGATGGGGATGGGATTAAGATTATAGTAGTAAGGTAGAGTAATGAAAGAAAATAGGGCCCTACAATAGTACAAAGTCCAGGTTTGTTAGTTGGTTGGTGGCCGAAATAGTAAAATCACGTCTTTCTCATCTCCTTACTCATCATGCATCTCATATGCATCAAGATTGGACAAGTACCCCTTTTATCTTTCGACTCGCACGCATTCAT
>JAQGAI010001517.1:0-14507 GCA_034696905.1 Lepidocyrtus violaceus | reverse complement strand
CGCAGGCATCATGATCGGCGAGGGCTGTCCATAAATGCAGGATCCCATGGGCTGGTAAACTACCCCGGCAGGGAATAGTTGAACTGTAAAATCGCGTTAAAAAAAGGCAGGGCGTTAGTTTGTAAGCAAAAAACACGGTGCATAATACATTTCATAATAAACATATACATTGGTAACATCACTCCACCTCCAACTGACCCCCTACTCATATAATTTATAATATTTTATGTACACAGATTTTTCTTTTAAAAAATCGCGAAAAAACTAAAGAATCTCGAATCTTCTGATATTAATTTTTATATGGCCTAACACACGCGATGAGCATCTTTAGTATTTTGTCTCATTCCAATCTCACTGGAATTAGTCATCATCATCAGCATTGGAATATACGCGAGGCGAAACGCGAGTGCTGAATCTATAAAATCTGAGCCTAATTTTTTAATGCGGTTTACAAATTTACAAATCATTTTTATTTGATTTTAAACAAAGCACTGGAAGCAGTAATGAACAATTTTAGTTTAAGCCCATAACTTAAAAAAAAAACAGTTGGGTTAATATTTCGCGGTTTGAAGTTAATAATAGACGCTAACTGAGAGCTAATCGGAATCGTTAATGATGATGACAATATACAGAGAAATTAGTATATCTTACCATACCATACTCACCACCACACCAGCCTGGATTTGGAATGGAATCGGACCTGCAGTTGAACCTGTGTGCTCGCTCGGGCGGAACTAGGCTAAGGCTGTGGATTAGCCAAGAAGCGAGACACAGAGCTTGCTAGCGCACACCCCCGCAACCAACCGAACCGAACCATTGTTTTGCCAAGTGCCAGAATCTGACTCTCCCTATTTGGTCTCTCTTTCTGCTAAGGATAAAGTGATTGCAGGGCAGGGAGGGAGGGGTCCATTCTCAAAGCATTAAGTGAACCCGGCAGTCCCCCAAGCGAATTAGGCATTGCGACCTCTTTCTGATCTCTGACCACCACCAACCACCATCTCTCTCTCTCACTGACTGACTCGAATTAGATGCTGGTGGTTGAGTAGTTTGAGTAAAAATACATATTTCTCATTAAAATTACAACAACATCTCATTAACTTCCTTCTAGTCATTCTCCTCCCCTCTGCTATGCACCCTGGAGTGTAAGAAGGCCCCCATAACCCACCACCATGATAATGCGAGATAAAGGAGAGGCATGCATCCACCACCACAACCACAATCCAGGATTCCTCCGGTCATTGTGACTGTGACAGGGACAGTTATAGCAGCAGGTTTGAGGGCTCCCCTGTCTTCTCAAGAAAAATTCAAAAATATACAATAATGCAATTTAAATACAGTTATAAATTAAAGTAATTATAATAATAATCCACATCTACAACTTGAGCATTATAAAGCAAATAAAAATTCCCGAAACAAAATTGCGAAACGGTCTGCTCTCGTTCTCAGAGCTAATTTCATCTTGTATATGGGGCAACCTGCAACATCAACTCTTGCGGAGCTCTGACCTGAGATCTCTGTCTTAAATTTTTACTGCTGATACAATCATCTACGACAGTTGGATTCTTTTTCGTCATAATTATGAGTTTATTTTATTTATTTTAAACTGTCGCAGTTAAAATAGCATGATCAACTTATGGTGAAGATGGCGATCCGTACACAAATAACCTTTAAAGTCGCCTTTCCGGCAACGTAAATCTTACCTTGTTGCGGCACAAACTGATGATGATGACTTGGTACAAAGAGCAGAGGGGCGTTTGGGGTTGTTGCAGACATTGACATCGCTTCCGGGGCCTTCCCCGATCCCGGAGGGTGATCTCTTCCCGGAGTAGTATTCGGATTAAAACACTGAGGCAAGCCGGGGAAGTTTGTGTGGTAGCTAGCATTCGCACCAGCACCCACTCCTGTTGCGATCCCTGCTGCTCCAGCAGATCTATTGGGTGGCAAGAAGTGACCGTAATAAAATTGATTGATGTTACTGTTAATTATTGTCATTTGAATTGGAACAGGAAGCGTTTTTTTTAGGGAGGAAGAAGGAGTAGTTTTCCACAATCACCAACACAGTCCACACGAAGCCACCCAACGGAATACAAACATAGTCAATGAAAAAAATTCTGCTTTAAAAACGTTTCAGCACTTCACAGCTTTACCACATAATTTTTTTTAAGATTTCGGGATTTCAAATGGTAAATGGCTGGGCTTTTAGCTTGCTAAAATTAAGCTAAACGTAAAAAGCACAGTGCAGCAGTTGAAGTAGCGTCAGAAGCAGAGAGATCAATATCTCGTGACGGAGTTAACAGAAATATGACATATTGGATCACGTCTCTCCAGATTTGTATCTCCGGAGAGAGAAGCGTCTCCATAAATCAAAGGTACAAAGCGTTTGGTAAATGGCCACTCCATATATTTGCCCACTCATAGCATCAACTTGAACTACACAGCAAACATAACAACGTGCCAAGCGATAACATAAAAACCAAGCATTTTAGGAAAAAAAGCCAAGGGAGCAGTCGATGAAACGTGCAGCGGCAGCGTAAGCGTAGGTAAATTTTTCCTCTCTCACCCAACTATAGATACAGAAGGAATTCTGGAGAAGCTTATGTGCATACCTAGGATTGGGGGCCTAGCTTATTATAACTAACGGGTTTTATACATCCATGATGATTTTGGGGGGAACTTGTCGTTGGGTGGAAATCAAAATCGATTTTTTATTTTCTACGAAGAAAGCTTTCCTCATTAGTGAAAGGTAGCTGAAAGCAAAAGACGGCAGGATTTCACCCAACAGCAGCAGCAGCGTTTGGTTTCGTTTCTTTTGTTGTTTCATATGATGGGAAAGGTTGCGCAAGGACTTGGCTTTGGATTTGCTTTGCACATTTTATCAGCCAACTAGCTATCTAGTATTTTTCCTTTCTTCCTCGGATGGAAACAACGGAGAAGTTGTATGTAGTATAAATAATGTTCGAATTGAGCAACGTGAGAGGAGTAATTTTTTACGCAGCAGCCATACAAAGATTTTACCAGGAAAACAACTAACCATATTGTGCATCAAAATGTGATTTTTTTCTTCTACTAATGTAAGCTGCATGAAAACAGGTAGCAAGAATCCCTGATTAATTTAACCCTGTATCATTCTAGGAAATATTTTGCTAAAAGCTTCTTTCATAGGAAAAATATTAACGTGAGTTGGAGGGAACAATGCATGAAATTCTGCATAATATTATTATAATTTTTTTTTACAAAAGCGAAGCAATAATTGAACTGAGATTTATAATAATGACGATATTCATGGAATATGGATTTAGGAAAGGAGAATGGTGAAAGATGATAACGCACCAAGATATTCAAATTAACAATTGCGTTTCGCATAACATACCGATAAGTAGAGGTCGTGATTCCGGGGGTCATCGTAATGGAAAATGGGGGCCACAGGTTAATGCTATTATGACCATGTCCAGCACAGCAAGCTCCGGGTGGTGCTCCAGGTCCCGTTGGCAGAGGTGGATTTCTTCCAGGCAAGCACTCCAAATGGGGTTGCTTCGCCGTGTGCGTGTTGTCGCCATCCCAGCTAGCATTCCCTGTTCGTTTCAGCCCGTGCGGGATTTCAGCCTTAACAAGTCAAAGGATTTAAGGAAAACAGTTAAATAAATAAACTAGTAGTACACTGGCAAAAGCCAAGTCTGCTAGACGCCAGCCAACGGATAACAGAATCCATTCGTGTACGAACTAGATTATAATCCGATTTTTGTAAAATAAAAATCATTTGAATCAACGATAAAAAATATTTTAAAAAAATGATTGATATGATGATAAGAAGGACCTGTGCTCATACACAGCCAGAATCGTGCGTTTCTCTTGTTGAATGTTAAAAAAGGTTTTCATTTGGATTTGGATGGAAGAAACAAAATCGATTTTTTGCAGGAGTTCGGAAATCGTATCGGCTTCTTTACACCTGCTCTCTTATCAATATAAAAAGCATTAAATTGTTGATGTTATAAAGAAACCGAATTTACCGTGGCTCTGTGTTTGCACTTAGTACGTCTCTGGCATCTGGCTAGTTTGATGTAATATGAGCACTTGTCATTATCATTGCTCAAGGATGTTGAGGAAGCGACTGGAAAGGGTGTGTATACCTTTTCAGAGTGCCTGTGCCGACTCTCTTTATGACTACCTGGGGTCATCGAGCTTTTACCTCGGAGCTCCCGGTGCCGTTGGATCATATACTTTTCCATCGCTTCGTTGTGCCTGCGAATTAGTTGATTATGGAAATTAACGCATATAATAATGTTTATTTTTTTCAAAATGGATTTTGCAAAAACTTTCACTTTCGCTAACCTGCTCAATCTCTCCTCCGTAAGGGGACTGGCGCAGGTCTCCCGGTTGTCCCCACTCTCGTTCTCGTTTTCATTACTCACGCTTCCACTGGATAGTCTGTAAAATATTTATGGATTGGGATGAGCATGGGTACATATATGCTAATTTGTTCCCATTTAAAAATAAGCTAATTCAAGATTTAACATGATTTATACCTAACGTTGGAGCCCGAGCTGTAGTCAAGATTGGGAGAGCTCTTACTATCGGAATCCGATGAGCGTTTTGCAGACGGGGTCTTGTTCGCCTTACTATTCGTTTCCATCTCTGTGGACTCATCCGACCTCACTGTTTTCGGTCGACTCTGGAAAAATCGCTCTATATTTTCCCTATAGTTAAGCTGATTATAACTTGGCGGCGTTTCCGAACTCTGATTGCTCCCGGATTGGTCATCATGATGAGGGGAAATCTCGCCGAGCATTACAGAGTCCCTCTCCTGGAAAATTAACGTGAAAAATATTTTCTACACCATATCCTCCAAACGTAACTACCGCATACAACAGTACAGTAATTACTCCCGTTCATGAATAATTTGATTTTTGATTGTTTAATATATATTTGCAAATGATCCACCCATACCATAACAGAAAACATGCCACTGCATTGAGAA
Source organism: Lepidocyrtus violaceus (assembly GCA_034696905.1). Taxonomy (NCBI): domain Eukaryota; kingdom Metazoa; phylum Arthropoda; class Collembola; order Entomobryomorpha; family Entomobryidae; genus Lepidocyrtus; species Lepidocyrtus violaceus. Next base: position 9,532 of record JAQGAI010001517.1, on the reverse strand, counting down.
CCTGACTTGTCGGAAGTCTCCGTTTTCGCCATCCCTTCCAGTAAACTCTCCATCAGCGCTGCCAAACCTTTTCTTCGACGGGAGGACTGTTGCCTTAAAGGGTCGGAAAGACGGCGAGTGACAGTCTAAACAAGTTTTTTTATCATCAGACATCAACAGAGAGTTTTTTTGGAACCAAAAAAGGAACACAAACATATACACTTAAGAACTCAAACAAAAAACACCAGCATATTTTCTTCCGAGTAGAATGCAACGACCCCATGTGGACCACTGCATTATGGTTTTTGATAATAGTTTTTGAGAAAATGAGGATATTTTGATTTTTCACATACTTTTTTTACAACCTTTCTCTTTCTAATTCGTACCTCTGTTAAAAGCTTCTTGATTTCATTTTGAAACTCTTTAGCCTCCCCCAACATCTCATCGGGCTCGGTGGACTTGCCCTTGCTGTCCGCATCATCCGTGGGCTGCATAAACACGTTGGGATTCCCAGGCCCCTCAAACGCGCAAATAAGAAAAGAACAAACAAAACTTATTAGGATTATGTAATGTGAGTATTAAGGGCTCCCTTCTACTCAATAGGATTTTAAATAGTTGATGGGGATGGATCGGTCGATCCTTTCCTTACCTTAATAACCCGATGCTGACCTATGACAAACTCGAGCTTCCAACTCCACGGATTTATGAAACAGGACCAGTCCGTTTCCAACATGGCGAACGTACCATTGTAAACCCGGAAACGGTACGGTTTACTCCGGAAAGGTTTACCTTGCTCTTGCATAACTGCACATTCAAATTTAAACAGTTCCGAAAATTAAACTACGTTTTCTGATTGCGCCTCATCATTTTTTACTCATCCAAATTTTCGAAATGAGGAATATATGAAATGAATTGGAAAATAATTGTGTATGTACCCCCTTCATAGATATCCTTCATCAGACCCATATCATCCGGATGATAGTAATCCAACACCGAGTTCCCAATCAAATCCTGTGGGAGGTGACCCAAATAGTTGATCGCGTCGGAGTCCATATGCCCAAAGTGGCAGCTTGCCGAATGCCTCGTCACAAACTTTCCTGGATTAGATGGGATCTCGTCGGAAACTGCATTCAAAAACATGTCGAACATATTTCATTACTCATGAGAACTCATGAATTAATCATGAATCAACCCCTTTACAACCAGTTGACAACAAAGTTGGTATTTATCTTTGTCCGCTTCGGAAAAGATTTGAATTTTAAAACTGAACTTTAAAAAAGTCATTCAATTCGAAGAATGCCATCAACCTCAGTTTCTTCGAAGCGCCAGTGCCAAATAGGTAGTGTGTATTTCATGAAGTCTTGAATAAAAATTAAATTTCATGATGGAAAAATTCAGGGATTTATTTGAAAGAATTATTCGTATCAAATCTGACGATCAACTTGATCCAGTATATGTGAAGTGCGTAGGAAGCTCATCTACTCTTTTTATGGTTATGTTAATGAAAAAGGATTTGATGATGACGATGCAGAGATGAGAAATGAGTTTGGTTGATTGCATAACAATTTGTTGCAACAGCCTTAACTATACAGCTAAAATACATATTAAAACTCATGCTTGAATTCGCGTAAAAGAAAGTAAATCAGACATACATTGATAGGCAGACTTGATGCGGTTGGCAACGATCACCAAATTAACTGAAGTGGGTGAGGAAGCCTTGTTGGAAGCATCTTCTTCATTTCTACCACCACTGCTCCCTTCTTTGTGCATGGAAGACTGCACATCCGCACCAGGACCACCACCTCCTCCTACCGTCTCCTGCTTTTGGGGCTGTTCCACCTTCTTCAGCGTCATGCTCAGTTTGAATGGGTAGTACAAGACGGTCTTGTCCACTACTCCGAAGCCCACCGTTTTTAGTCCCCTATACTGACGTAGTCTGCAGTAAAAGGGTTCTGACTTGACTCTCGCTGCTCCTAAAATACGCACAAAGCCAAAAGTTTTTTTGGGGGAAATTATTTTTAGCTTTTAATTAAAAGTTGAGATTGCGATTAACTTTTTTCGTCGTACGTAATCTCAATAGTTTTTTTTTCTTTTCAATTTTGGTAGTGCAGTGTGCAGTATGACATATATGTCATGTTACGCATACGTCCATTCAGTTTTCTGAGATGAATTACGATGATAATGCGCATCGTATTTGTAGCTTACTAATTTACGATCAACTTTAATTTTTATTCCAAACCTGTGGGTTTAGCAGTAGGGCCTTGGCTTTGTGGACTATGCTGCTGCTGCTGTTGCTCACCCATTGGGAAACTCATCCCGCATGTAATATGACTTGCGAAAGCTATCCTGTCCTTGGGATGAACAAAGTCAATGAAGCTCCGTCCCTCCAGCATATCTTTGGGGAAGCCCAGAATGTTAGCAATGGTGGGAGTGATGTAGGCTATGATACCATCTTCCATTGAGACGACACAAGCGAATGTATCCTTTAAAGGGGGAAAAGAAAAATGAAGTAAAAATCATATCCGGTTGAGATGAATTGATTTATTGAGTATTACATATATTAGTACTTCATCATCATATTTATCATTAATCAATCTTCATTTATTTTCATTTTGGACTATTCGACGCAAAAACTCACTTCATTCCCGCTATCATCCACTTTGATATCGTTGGCAAAATACTCTTGCCAATTTTTCCCCGAGGTTGTACCCATTTCCTCATTCTCCTCGTTGATTTCAGAGTCTGGAAGAAAGCAGAGGAGGAAAAATGTTAAAATTGCGAAATGGCGATTGTTTGTTTCTGAAACAGACGCTTCGTTAAATTTTCAGAATTATATTTTAACGAGAGCATTTTCATTTTAATTGAACCAATTTCATCATATCACTCTAATCATTTGTCATTAATTTAATTTATCATCCGACATGATTTTTTTAACGAATAAATGAACCCACCCGCCATCGGTTTATGAAATTTTTTCATGCAGCTGAGTGCATGTGTGAGGGCGGCCATTTGGAGGGCCTTGCTGTCATGAGTGCTGGATGTTTTACTTCCTGGTGACATAATTTGGGAGGCCTGTTGCTGAGAATGGGGTCCATTGGGGAGGTTGGAGGAACTGCTCATATTGGATCCACTTTGATCCATGGACTGTGTCTGGGTACCCTCCGGTTTTTCCCCGATGGACTGCTTCCGATCCCCCTTACTTTTCTTCTTGCTTTGACGCTTCGTACCGCTGCCCCCTTGGCTTGGGGAGGCGACATTGTGGGATTGGCATTCCGCACTTGACACAGGCGCATCTGGATGTGGGGGGTAGGCCGTGCTGCTTTCACTTGATACGGAGCTCTCATGAGACTTGCTGCTCCCAGAACTGTAAAAACTTCAAATGCATTACTAAATTGCACTATCCATACAACAAACTATGCTCAATGCAATGAAATGAACAGGACTGGAGGAAAATCTGCCTTGTTCATTGTTTTACCTCCTCTGTGTTGATTTGTTGGAGCCATATCCAGAATCTGATGCAATCTTCGGATTGACCGAGCTCCCAGCCCGTTGCTGCTGTTGTTGATCTCCGGATTCATTCATCTTCAATTAATTATGTTACTCCCTGTAGAAATGAAATGGATCATTAGCGCAAGCTCATTCACACATGCATGCTACTGTTGCTTCAAGCCTGCTTTGAGATTTACTAAAAAAAATTACAGTAATTGTATCTTTATTCGCAGAAAGTAACGTGAACCGGTTTTCGTTTTCAGCATCCCGTTCAGTCAACATGATTCATTATTATCGATCTGTTACTTTTCCTCTTTTACCTTTCGAATACCTTGCTAAACATGCTTTGTATGATGTTATGTGTTGGGTATCTTTTTGCTCTGTAAAAACATTTTGTTTTACAAGCAGTTTTTTTTACTACGCTGGCTGGATTTTCTACGGCTTCACTTCCCCCCTCCCGGTTTCAACAAGCTTTCTCTCTCATTTCATCATCCTTCTGCTTTCACGTTGGAAAGAGATGCTTGTACACATGCATATTATAATTATATAAATTACGTAGTTTGATACTCTTATATGAACATAAAATGCTTTGCGTAATATTGCTCCAATCATTTTTGCTTTCTTTGTTGTATGTTTGAGCTTTCATCATGAGAATTAGGTAATGTGTAGGTACACATGGATGAACAAATAGTACACAGCCAATGACTGAATTGACAAAGGGTGATTAAATTGCATTAGGGTTAAATTAAAAATGAAAAATAATTGAAGAGATGAATGTAGTGCAATGTGAGTGACTGCATCATGCACCACCACACATGAGCTCTTACCATGAGTCATGATCATGATGAGGACGTGGGTCTGGTCTACGTATTATCCTTATCGCATGGAATGGGGCAACGTGAGACCACTCCAAAATATTTTTATGCTATTAGAATCCGAAGTAGATAAAACAATAGTCCGATTCTGATCCTCACATGTAGCCAAAATTCCAAAATTCATTTATGAGCAAGTTATTTTCAAACGCGTGTACGTGAAATGGATCCCAACTGTAGTCAATAAAATTGCTCAATCAGTGTCATTATGAAACTCCGTACTCCGCTATGAACTGTAGCCAATTTAGGCATGTGTAATGCTTAGATTGTTACATACGATTTAGAATGAATACTTATAGGGATGCTGTTTTAAAGTGTAAACTGATCTTTTATCATTACTTCGCAATTATGAATTATTTATTATGTGGTGGATCATGCAAAGCCTCAACTTCCAACTCCGCTAGGTGGTATACATTACCTATTTATGTAGCTATGTAAGTACAACAGCACTTCCGGAGTTCCCGGAACGTTATTTTTCAACATGAAATGAAAATTGATATAAATCATTTTGATTTTCTTTTCGCAATCTATTTTTTCCCAAAACATCGAACAACAAAATCCGATCGGATTTCTTTGAATGAAATTCGTATCCATTTCTTTACGTAAATACACGTAAGTCTAACTGAGCTTTCACGTGAAATCAATATCAATTACATTATATCTGCCTTATTACGTTAAAAATAATAAGCTGAAAATAAATAGTTAATATTCGTAATCAATTCTGGAATTCGATACGATAGCATAGTTATTTTCGTATGTTCCTTTACAGGATGCCAGAGCCAGAAATTATGCCATGTAGGAAAGGATCGATGAAGCATGTTCAGGCAACAGTTCTATTAATATGACATGAAATATTATGCTCTCCAGTCGGATCCAATTTTCAGGCAGAATAGATAGCTAAATTATTCTGAGATTATGTTTACTTACAGCACGATGAATGACATAGTCAGACTACAAAAATTATCGAACATTGTGATGTGATGACGTAAAGGAAGTGCCTTCACGTTGTGCCGTCTGAAAGAAAACTCATCAAAATGTGATAAGATTTTGACGATTATTATAAGTCATTGACGATTTCCATGTTTTTGACCAATAATTTTGGTAACTCAGTTAGTTTATATCCAGAATTAATTGAATTCTGTTTACTATATAGTACCCCTTCATGCCATCCTAGAAATATCATTATCAGCGAAAGGATTGAGTAGTTTTATGTGTCATGTCGTTTCAAACAATGTAAAAATACTAAAAATGATGTTATGCAATGTCACCGTTATGTAATGGCCGAATTTTTTTACTAATATCTCCATTTGTGTTGCTTTATTTCGCATTTAACAAAAAATTTAAATTTAAATTACCTGAATTAGTGGTCCTTTTTTAGCTGTACTGTTTCATTCGATAATCCACTTCGGGTGATTGGCGATGCCTAGCACTTATATGCCGGAATAGGTACTTACGTATGAAATTCGCTTGAATTCAGCTTCCTCTGTTTGTTAATGGGTAGTCCAGTTAACTGCCAACTGTAATATGCCCCGATACACAAAAAGTACTCGCACGAACTGAAAACTCTCCGTTGTTAGATAATCAAGATTTTTTTTAAATTTCAGGTAAGATGCTGTTAAAATTAGTTATCACTGCTGCACAAATTAGCGAAAAATCCTTCCCAGTCCTATACATTTTCCCCTGAATAAAAATCCACAAGCTTCCTCTATCGCGTCAACATTACAGATAAAATATTTTTGAACGGTAATAATTCGTCCTTGTCAATTCTTCGGGATTATGTTTTATCATGGCACTGTTGCTTTTTCCCTTCCAAGACCTACGCTTTCTTTCAACCGACTTGGTATATTTTCTCCCTAGCTTGTTTGTTTTAATGTTCTTTCCTCTATAACTCCCCATATAACTAAACCAGGTAAAGTGTTTGTTCACTCAAAATGAATGGAAGGAGAGCTGATCTTCTGGGCTGTGGAAATGCTTTCACGCTCCGTGCAACGTGACCAAGGGGGAGAGAAGACGAAGTAGGCCGGGGAAAGGGCTGTCTTTTCCCAAGCATCTTTTACATTGCTGGATAAACGCTCAAGGAAGAAAGGCTAAGAAGCGACAAGCAAGCGACCATCCAAATACTCCAATGTTTTACCTCTGAAAGCATGTCGTGTATTGGTATATTGCATCTGCGCCCTAACGAAACGCTGCCAAATTACGCTGTTACGTTTCTGGGCTGTTTTCATGGTGGATACATACACAAGCTATAATTTTTTGCTTTCTTCCAATTCAGAAGCATAAATCATGTTCTGGATGAGCCCAACAATGTATCTGTATAGCTCACGTGGAACATAGCCTGACTTTGCCTTCCAGCTTCAGAATCTATATAGGAGTAAGAAGGAGCAAAAGGAAAATGTAAGGGACGGGTAAGGCAAAAATGTATTGCTAAAAGATGGATTGAAGAATTTGGCATTGGACTGGCATGGCATATGTTCATGCAATGTGACGAATGGAGAAAGCTCCCAAGCGGAATCACTAAATCCGTAATATTTTTCTCTCCCATTACTATCCTTTCGTTACGGTGGGCGTATCGTCATCATTCACGTATCGTTTCGATAATACATTTTCACGGTGTTATGGAATCAGCTCCCTGGAGAAAGAATAAGATCCGTGCAAACTGGAATATTTCAGTTGGAAACTTCCTAAGTGAGCTATGTACAAATAATGCTGGCTACGCAAATAACGAGTTTGTGTATGCACTTCCGTTCTCTTTCAAATCCGTTGTAAACATCATGATGGATGAATACATGGATAATAGTGATACACGTCAATGCGATAAAAATTAATCCGAAAATTTCACAAAGAGAGACTCATTTCCAAACTTACCATCTTTAAGTTTTATTTTTGGTTAGCCACTAACCTTACAAGATGATTAATTATAATAATGATAATAATAATAACAATAATAATAATAACGAGATAGTTAAGTTATTATTTGTTCTAACACAGGTTTCTATTATTTTTTTTCATCTTGAACGGTACACGGTAAATAATTTTTTTATCCTTTCTCCTCTCCTTCCATGCTTCTTCTCTACCTTCCCCTTCGTCATCTTTTCACCAGACTGTGTGATGATGTGTGATGATAAGAATAACAGTTATATGACAGCATTAACACAAAACTTAAAATAAATGTACAGTTCATATGATAGCAATTAATCAATAGGTAATTAAAACAACTCAAATAGTAAATCTACAGTTATCTTTATTTATACACAGTAATTTAATATTTATAATTATGTTATGTTACTTAATCATCGTACGTCGATTTTCTAGATGTTTTTGCAGTCTATGCCATACAATAAGTATAATCAATAATTACATATTGTTTTTAAGTTACCATTTTTCTTTACTCTAAATTCTCTTTCTCTCCTGTTCTGTGAACCTAATTAATACATACCTATAATTATAGATTATATATGATGATGTATGTAATGCAGAATCATATTAACATAGCTAAATTGTAATTAATAATCATACATATTACTTTAGAGTTGTTTATACGTAAGTAATAAGGTACTTCTATTTTAACAAGGATAAAACTATTAAGTCAACTTACTATAAAGCAAGCATTATATGGATATACACGGTAGTTATTAATGTGATTAAGTCAATTCATGTACTTTTTACCTCTTTAAAAAAAGAATCATACACTTTTTTAGTTTTTTTTCTTTCCACCCTCTTCTATTGACATTACATAACATTACACGTTCACTTTCAGCTTACATATCAGCTTCGGCGTTTTTTTTTCTATATAGAACCAGAGCCTTTAGTCATTCTTTTGATTAGCATTTTTTTTTAAATAGTACACAGTATAATAGATAAAGATACATTAAGATAATATATAATTTTCTATTAAATATTTTTGACATTTTTGTTCCTAGCAAAAAAATCATCGTACCTTAATTTATGTTCATTAGGTTTTAATTGTTTTTTTTAATAATTAGGTAGGTAGGTAGGTTTTATATATTAAACTTTTTGTCTAAAAATTGTTTTTTTCATTCCAAAGTTGTTCATACAGAGAGTTACTTGCTAAGTATAAACCTTATCATTTTCATTTCCACACCTAGGTATATCCCTTATCATCCCTGCTTTTTTTCAATAAACAAACGAAACTTGCTCGAAATATTTTGTCTCTGATGCAGTGGTGGTCGGTGGCGGTAGTTATGCAAGAAGACGCAATCCAATTTTTAAGTAATATGGTTTTAGGACACCAGATTTCCTTAATAAGTCTTCGTAGACAAAAAAGTATAGTAATATGACAGCTTTGTGTAGTACTTTTTGACAAGTGAGAGTATCTATTCTTTAAACTGTAATCCGAATCGGTTTTCCTGCCGCATCACTGTTCTTATCTATCTCCCTGGCTTATCTAAATAAATTCATTTCATCGTACAGTGTAGATAAGTAAAATTACTTCAAGACTTAAGTCAGTTTGTTTTAGGCATGATGACATCACACCACTCTTTCCGCCTCCCTTACAATACAATACATGTAAATAATGCTGTATATATTCTCCTCGAATATCTTGTTCTTAGAATCTAGGTATATCTAATTATGTTGTTTTGGTTGTTTGGTGTGTGAAGATAGTGATATATCTTAAGTCAAAGTCATCGTGTAGCAGCAGTACCTCTGTTTCCTCTGTTTGTTAAAATTAAAATTATTACAATTTATATAGGTAGGTAATTGTATGTACTCTTAAAATACATAATGTAACAAGTTTTCATCATCTGTTATTAAAAAAGCATAATAGTTTAATATAGTTTACTCACGATCTTTTTTTTTGATTTCACGACGACTAACAACCAATCAATGCGAGCGAAGAGGACTGAGAGTCGTCAGTAATTTTATTTCTCTCTTTAAAAAATGTAATTCTTTAAACCTGAAAAAGATCCCATTTTACTCGTCCCTGAATTGTAATCATTGTATATAGGTAAGTAAGGTAGGTAGGTAAATAGGTTAAAATATATAGGATTTCTTTTTCATTTCATCATCGTCAATAATTATCTTGCCAATAAGCTTTTTAGGGAAGAAATTATTATTAGCCATTTATCTCATCATCTTCATCATCCGTTAAAAAATAGTTTTCAAGTCTTTAACAGTCAAACAGCAGAGAACGGATGTAGCTCTTCGGAAACAAAAAAAACGGAACAATTGAG
>JAQGAI010001516.1:0-14508 GCA_034696905.1 Lepidocyrtus violaceus | reverse complement strand
CATACGATACAAAACTGCCTGGGCATCAGCGTCGTCGTCGCATAATAAGCGTAGTGTTTGTTTGGCAAAATTCTAGCATGGTAAAAATCCTGCTCTTGGACAGTGTTGGATAGGCCAAGGGCCAGCTTTACATTTTGCTGTCGTCGCCGCAGTAACTACTGACGACGCTATATTTTGGAGATTGCAGGTTCCTTTAAAAATAGATTCTACTCGATCGTATGCATGAGTATTGGACTTAGTAAGCATGCCCGAAATAGCTATGCATAATATAGGAAATTTTGCAAAGCAAACTTATTATTCCATTCCTATCATATCGCATTGTCACGACGAGAGGGATGGACTGAGGATGCTGATGATGATGTTGATCTGATCTGTTAATGAGAATACCACCACAATGAATGCCCATCATCAGCCTTCTTTTACTTACAAACGACAACGTTCACTTATCCTCAGACACTTAAATAGAGTTTGTTTGGTCGCGACAAACTACTACTGGGAATAGAGAAGCTGGGCTAAGTATAAGCTGATCGCAGTCTCATCAGAGGAATATGTGTATATATTTTTTTATATTGTTGATCATTATTGCAGAACGTTTGTGGATCCAAAGCCAAGAAGAAACGTTTAGCCACCCGGCCAACTTAATCTGGCTAAAATGGCTTGCTTGCTTGTGTACTGCTGCATCCTTCTCCTCTGCATCATCATCTTCTTCATCCTATCATATTTCATCCGTCATCATCCAAAAAAAAATCTTTTCCTCTTTTTTTCGTCATGTTCTTTTTGGCGTCTTCTTCCCATATAATGAAGTAATGTTAGTTTTGGGGGGACTCCTCTCTCTCTCTCTCTCAGTGTCAGTATTAAATTCCACGATGATAATGCAACGATAATTATGAATGGAATCTCCCAAACGGAACTTCACTCCTGAGCTTACCTAAATTAGCTTTTAGTTATGTTTCACTTGGTTACTGTTATTGGGATTTTTTTGCAAAGAGCATCATCATCATCATAATCATAATATGAAGCATGCAACGCAGCGGTTACTCAAGTGTCTTCTTATTTTTTCAAAGCTCGCATTTTAAGTTCAGCGTTTTAAATTGAATTTCTTTTATTTGATTGTCCATATGACAGGATTTAACTCAAGATGAGTTTCTAGAACGTTGAAAGATATTACATATGCATAGCTTAACTTGGTGTCTATATCCATGAGAAAAAAATTTATTATGGTCTGGTGATGGTGATGCTATTTTTTATTATTGCACATTTACCGTACCATTATAATCCATGAGTTTATTGTGTTTATATCAACGCTTTTACGAGCAGCTGCATAAAGGAAGTTAGAATAGTACAAACGATAAATAAAAAGGGTGAGCATTTACGGCTAAAAATAACAACAATGATATGATATGAAGATGACGTTTACTCCGACATCAATTTTTCAACGGAATTGAAACAATATGATTTGCTACAAATGCTCTTCATAAAACATTTTGGTGATGGCTTTTACTATAGGCCTAGAAAAAAAATAGCAAAAATTTGCACATGATTTAGAGTACAGTTAAAATTATAAATGCTGTCATTCGTCAAATCGAACCCCAAATCTGTCCGAATTACATGAAAAACCAAGCCATTTGAATATTTTCACTCGTCAGTCAGTCTTACGTTTCCAGTTAAGTTATTGATATAAATTAATAATGACTTGAGTTTCGTTTTGTGTACGTGGCTAGATGTAACATGAGCTTATTATTATAATTATTATTTGCGAGCTCCTCATAAACTTGCGCATGAGCAAGCTTTATTCCAACATTTTTTGTATAAAAAGACATGCATGCATGCTCAACTATAGTGATTTGTATTTTTATTACATTCCACCCCAAGTTTATCCCATTCATTAATAATATTATTCCTTCGTCGGCTTGCTCGTAATATCATCATTATCATGTCATCGTCGTGATTTTTAGTGAAGATCATTTTCATGAACTTGACAAAAAAAACTTGGCATACTAAAAAAGCACACATATGCATATACCCATGCCAATTCCATAATTCCACATTTTAGCATTTACGTCTTGTGGGGTGGTTGTGAAAACTAGTAAAAATAAAATACAACATCATCATCATCTTCGCCATTCATGGAGGAAACTCTGTTTTTTTTTGCAGTTTTCCAATTTACTTACTTTCATGCAGGGACTAGAAGAAGGAAGAGGACCTTCAGAAAAAAATTAAAAATACACATGAAGTTTATGTTACACGACAAAGCTATGATGGGAAGATGGGACCTGCAATGAATGCAGATTATTTTCTCATCTGTCCTGCCGCAAACTAGTATTCAGGGGGAAAAAAACAACAAGACAAAGTTTGCAAGGGCCCTGACAATAAAAGGTATAACATAGGTATAGATATATTTATATAACAGACAATTATCAACTCTGTTGGAAAACATGATTGGGTCTCATTGATAAGAGTGATCGTCATCGACATGAGGAATTTGCCAGATGATGATTTGGTAACGCACGAACTCTTCCAAATCAATGAATATATTTTGCGACAGAATCTCTTCATCTCCTTGGCTCAAGAGATGTTTTTTTCCCTTATCCACAATGAAGGTAAAGTAGCAGAGTTAGTCCCCAGTCCAGAAGAGAGTACTTACACGCGGCTAGTCCTTAATGTGACTTGGCTGCCAGTGTAATAATAATGATCATGGTCATGGTGGCGATAATAATAGGATTTTTATTTTTCTAATTATTATCGTTATTATGATAATGAGAATGATAATGCTAATAGGAAAAATACTTAATCAAACGGGGATTTGAATATATGTATTTTTATATGATCATTCATATTATGTGTATTTGTAGACGGAAGGGGGAACTGTTGACTTTGGCTTTGACTAATGAAATTTTTTTTTGCAAATGGATGGATTTGAATAATTGCGATAAAGTGACAGAAAGTTGAGATGCGGGAAACAAAACTGGCCAATTTGCGAATCGGCCTTCGGTATTTGCTGTCAAAACTCATTTGCTTCCAATAATCATTCATCATCATGGAGTTAGCGTGGTTCTGGCTTGTTTTTTTAACTATCGCAATAATTATAGGCATATGTGTGTGGTCCTTGTCATAGGACGCCGGTGTTAATTTGATAAACTAACCGATTATGTACTCAGAAACTGATTGTCATCTGATTCTATTTTTAAAGCGTCATCATTTTTAAACAATAATCCTTGTTTGCTAAATATATATAGTTAATTAGCAATTTTAAATATGATTTATTAATAATCATTAGAATAATGACGATGCGGATAGTCAACAGGAATTTGTCGAGTGTCTGCGTAAGTGTGACCTCCTTAAATTTTTCTGGCGTCATAAGTTTGACAGAGAAGGAAGAGGGACACTGAGAAATTTAATTTCCAGATTTGCAAAACTCTTGGCTTGGTAGTTTTTAGTAGTGAGTATAGTGCTTTTGCTTACCTTAACCTTTAAGTAAGACATGTCTCCATTTTATCGATTGTGACGTCGGCCTGCAAATAATTACATGTCTGTCTTTTATAAAAAAACAGTTTAGCATCTAATAATAATTGTTCAATGAAATGCACATAAATTCATCATTTTTTTGTATTTTCTCACCACACACCTTCAGAACTATCCATCCCAGACAGAGTAGACTGACGGTGTCCTCATATGGATTGACCAAATTTAAAAAGGAATATAAATTCATCAAATGATGGGACAATGTGTTTACTGGTTGCAAAAATTATTAAATATTTAATGGACATTACTGTGGGACCCTTCCAAACATACTATATTTAAAAATTTAATTTTGGAACCAATTTTTTTTCTTTCCTTCTTTCTTCAAATTTTGGAACCAATTTCTGCTTGTACAAAGCTTCAATGTTTGTTCCAGGTAATTTATCTCAGATTAGAAGCTAAGATAAGTCTCATAAAAGAGTGACTACCTACGCATGTTATATTTGCTACATAAGTAATACCTTAACTTCCATATGCATTTTAAGTGGGTATGGCGGCCCGCAAAAACCATAATTTTGCTTATATAATAATATGCTAGCGTTGTTATGTGTGTAACATATTTCCTTTTAATTACATGCTATCAAATTAGCAAATGCCACGAGAAAAAAAAAGACAAGTCCTGGAATATTAAAGACGTTCATATGAGTACATACTTTGGTGTGATTATGATTAAAGTTGAACTGAACAGACAACATTGAATATCATACCATTCGGCACTTGCTTACCTAAAACATGAAATCGAAATATCTACTTACATAAGTAAAAGCCAACTCATCATTATCACAGCACGTTGCAATTGCAAATCCCGCATAAAAGTAAAACGTGCTTAATTACACCCAACTACGGAAGCGGCTTCACTTGGTTTGGCAAATTGGAACGTTATCCCTTCTCCACCAATAATCAGTAATCCAACTACCAACATAACGTATTTTTAAAAAAATATGGAGTGGCCGTACCCATCATTCTTTTTTTTTCATCATTATCATCCTCCGACTACTGCTACTTTACCCAATCCCATTTCACATTTCATCCTACCTCAAAATGAATGGTGACCATCCTCAAGCCATCTTCCGCAATCTTCGTCATTGCAGTGGTAGTCGTACCCAATATAACCGTAACACATCCTTTATTTTAAAAACCGGCACCGTCATCTCCCTCACTATTACAGTGCTATTTTCTTCTTCTTCTGCATCAAAGGAATGAATGGTTCTGGCGAATACGAAGTTTTTTTCTTCTTCAGGAAGTACGTATTTAATACGAGAAAGCAAAACATGTTGTTCATTTACAGGGAAAGAATGTGGACGACGCTCATTAATTATCGTGCGTCGTCATCATGTTGACAGCCCAGTGTGTAGTTACCTATATCGTCCGAAAAAGAAAATGAGCAGCTAAAATATATGAACCATCTTACCACCTACTTGTAGCATTACAAAGAATAAGAAAAAGAGAAGAACAAAAAAAAAACGGGGAAATGAAAACGGTAAGATGATGATGTGCTGCTGATGACTCGAACCCGTGGAAGCGGACATTTTTTTTTACCTAAAGGTAGAACAAAAGGAATTGATTCCTCCCAATAATATATTATGTAAGAATGGATGTTATGTGGATGTTGCTGGGGATGGTAATTCGCAAGCCTATTGTTTTCCTCCGGTCTTTTAGGTATCCATCTAATCTATCTATATTTTATAGGGAAGACGGACAGTAACAAAAAGTGTAAAAAAAAATAACAAAGGGAGGAGGCAGGGAGCAAACGAGTAGGTACAGAAGAGAAATATGCACGAGCACGACGAATTATTTTTTATTTCGAAAATGGATTTAACTCGATAGTAGTGGACTGTAGATTATAATGATGATGATGTTGATGATGTTAAGGATGATGATTTGCTTTAAAAAATGTCTGAGTCCGTTTTCTTGTTTTACTTGGACTTAGGACAGTTATTGGCTTTCCTGTTGATTGACAGTGTCCACATCAGTGAGGGGTTTACAAAGTGGAAAGTGATCGGTACATGAGCACCATCCTTGTACTTTTCGGTGTTAAAATATTTTAATGGTGCTACCTACCTACTGAGGACGACGACGACGACGAAGCCATGTATGACGACGATGATCACCTTAAGAAGAACTGCTACAGTTGTCTATAGAGGTGGATTGGATATGGATTGAAAAGCCATCTCTCTGTGAGAAATCTGAGACTTGTCGACTACAATCCTCAAGTCCAGTGCTATAAACCGACTAGTTTTTCATTTCATTACTGTTTGGCTCTCTCGTTGTCACATTGCCGTCAGGCTTGTTTTCCCCATTGTATCGGATCGAAATAAAATATATAGACGGGAGAATACAATTCTATCCCTCCTCATCCCCGATCCTCTTGCTACTTGTTTGCTTGCAGTAATCAATTAAGGTTTGACGAAATGTTTTTACAATAAATGGGGATAGCCATCATACTTCGTTAACTGTTAAGTAACTTGTTAAGCCTCTGCAAACAAAAAAAAAGACGTATCAGTTTTTCTGGCGAAAGGAAAGGAGAAGATGATGAGCAGCATTTTCCTTTTCGTGGAAAACCCAGCCAGTGTGAGTGTGCCTACCGAAACCAAACAATAACAATGCAGGGAAAACTCCCGTTACGTATAAATTCCTATTTTTATTCATTTTTATTTATTAAGGCTTTTTCTCTCTCACAAATTTTAAAATGCTTGGAATGAGTGGATTGGACTGTAAAAATGACAATGATAAATATGTATATATCATGTGGGACAGTTTCTATAAATGCCTACCCACCTTAGACGATAGGCACTTTTCTTTAGCAGTGAGGATCATGATGATCATAAAATTGAAATTAAATAAATTAAGGAACAAAATGGTTTTTTTGTCCAACCTTAAAGTAAAGTTAAACAATGAGAGAAGATGGATTACGACTCAAATAACTCATTCCTCTTTTATTGTACATGACAGTATCGATTTTATACGGCTTTCAAAATGCATCGGACTCATATTCATGGTCCGGTTTCAAATTTAAACCGTTTTTTTTAACTCTCCTTGCATTATGTAAAACTTATTTTAACTGGCTTATTTTAAGCAATTACATTAAGTACATGTACACCGCTCCTAATTCACAGGATTGAGAAAAATTAACATATTTTATTACTCCAACACCGAACACATCCATCCATCCCCAGAAATAAACGGAATCCCGATGACCACGCAAAAAAAAGATAACGCGACCGTGTACACGTAACTAAGTTTCTTTCCTTTAGCACCACCACCAAATCCATAAATAATAACAATGCCATAAATTAATTCCGTTTTCGGTCCCAGAAGCCCTAAGTAAGTAAACATTGTCCATCACATCATTATTTACCAAAAGAAGGGGGTAGTATGGTTCAACTGAGTTTTGAGATTGTGGCTTATTTTTATGGCTGATCCATGCTGTTAAATAAAAATATTATGAATTCCTTCAAGATGATCAGGATGACGATGATGCCACGCCGATGAGGGTGATTAGGACTGTGGAAAAAATTGGGATTATGATGTGGCTTGAATGGTGGTGGCTGAGTCAAATCGCAAATCTATTTTCTAGTTCAAATTTTGCATAACACACGGACACGATGATGATGATGATGATGATCAGGATCATCATCCCCGTCACATCGTGATCCCACTTGCAAAAAGGGAGTAAAGGGAGTCAAGAAAATAAAATTTAAAAAATGACGCCGGTATCTGGTATCTTCATTCACACGTCCATATAGATATATCCACACTTTGGAGCATTTGCATTTGGAGCATCATTCTGCTCCCGGGTCTTCTAGACTTTCATCAACTGGCAAAGGAACACAAATGCATAAAATAAATATACACAACTTTTACGATATTTTTGTGCCTTACATAAAATCCCCACATATAACACTGTTTTTTAGCACTTCACTGGCACTGGGACTGAGATTTCATTGCCACTGCCATAAAAACGATTATAATATTGGGAGAGGGAGTCATCATATCAACATAATCAACACTATCAACAACAGGTATAAAAAGTCAGCAATTTCCTTGCAAAAAAAAAGGTATCTAATGTGCTTGATGTAGGCAGGCATCAACGAGTGAATTGAACTTTCTCATGGCAACTTCCGTCATGTTGAAAAGACAAGTATGCAACGGTATATTTCTCACAATGCAATCCCACAACTCCCTGCCTTGCCTGCATCAACATTGCTTCTGGTGGTGGTGGTGTGCCGATGATGATAATAATAATGCTACCTGATGATGATCATCATGAAAAAGAAGATGATGTTGATGATGCTCTTCGTTTTTTACTTAATATGTGTATATTTTTTTTTTCATCCTCCTCTTCCCAATCCCATATACTACTTTGATAAAGTTAAAAGATTTACAGCGATTGCTGCTCCACACAGTCCGTCATTCAAGTTTTCTTTTTTTCTTCCTTCAGTCAGATTTTTCGAAGCCTTCAGCTTCAGCAGCCCGTTTGCTGTTCCTGCTACTGGGCTCGAGTTTTCAAGATGATCATGATATGATGGTCAGTCATATAATGGACCTGAAGGAGAGGGAGAGAAAAGGGAGCTCAGCAGAAGGAATCAGGATTGGATTGTAACATTTTTTTTATTAGGATCTTGTAAGCCAGCATCCAATTCTTTGGTTATGCAATATTGTTGAATTTTGCTGCTGATGATGTTGATGACGAAGAATCTAATGATGATACTCCTACTATTTGGCTATAGAAAGGGATGGGATATCGAAGGAATGGGCTTATGCACTTTTCACTTCTAATTTTTTTTAAACTAAGGTACGATGTAAACTTATGTGGCTTCTGATGGTGAGAATGAATCATGATGGGAGATGAGAAGATGAAGAAGAAGAGTGCTATTTTTTGTGTAAAAAAAACTTTCTTCTCCCTTTTTATTCTAGTTCTAGTCTTAATCTTTTCCCCTATATATTTTCATTGCACCAGTACACCCTTTCCCATACTCTCGAGCTCTTTTGTTTCAATTTATACACTGCTTGATTTCTTGGTTCGGTGTTCAAACTCCGTATCGTTTATTGCCTCAGCTTGAAATATTTAACTTTTTCGTTAACTTTTTTTTACTCGTCAACGATAAAATAAAAACATATTTTTTTACTATAAATTTATGAAATAATAATAATAAAAAATTTGGTGGATATTTACACGAATTAAGTTCGATAAAACCTTTCGTTTTTGCGGATGGGCTGGGAGGGACTGCCGGGAGCTCAGGATTTGAAGTTGGAATATAAGATTTTCGCATCAAACCATCCACACTTAAAAAAAAGTGATTCATTCATCATTGGTTTTTTTTCCTCTCTTGACTCCTTCAAAAGTTAATTGCTGCATATTACTTATCCTTTGAGTGGAGTTGAGTGAAGCTTTTGCCAAAATAAAGTTGTTACTTTTAAGAAGCACCAAGTAAAACTAAAAGAAAATGCTGGTATACTGATTGATGATTATTAGCGCGAAAGTTATTGCATTGTTGTTTTGTATTATGTATGATTCCTATGAAAACCATATTTACAAAGAGGCAACCCCACCAAATTTCAACTTAACAGGTTCTTCACACACATTCCATCAATCTTCATCTATATCCTGGCCGGAGTGACGTACGTGCGTGCGTGCGTCGGGGCATGTGTTTGGGTAAGGATGAAGAACTCGCAACGGATGTTTCTTTTTTGATTCAAACATTTGAAAGCAATTCACAACAATCGATAGACAACAATGTAGAAGTTATACAGTTTTCCATTAAAAAAAAACGAGCAGCAAAACAGGGTTCAAGTTTGATTGACTTTGGATTTTTACTTGTGCACCTTATGGGTAAAATCCGGGATTCTCAAAATCCATTTAAACCAACACAATGCATTGGTGATTGATTACTTAATTATTAGTGGAATTAAATGGAATGGTTTTGGAAATTATAATGATCGTTTATTATTTTCCCTACCTGATTTGACTAGAGCTACCTAGCTACCTAATTACTGCATAAAATGATTGTGATTGGGGATGAATCGGACGGATGATTTTTTTCTATCTCGCAAGTGTGATTATTGTGACTGAGAATGATGATGAGATGACATGATAACGGAGTGAGAGACTGCGAGAGAAATGAAGAGAAGAAAGAAAACATCTTTGCCAGACATATTGCATATTGCATAGCATACGTAATGAATGGCAATGACGAGATCATAATAGTAAAAAAAAATATGCTAGTACGGTGCTAGCTGGCCTAGCAAGCCGGTGCTAATAACAAATAGAACATGTGCCATGAATGCTAATGGGATTTTTTCTTGTATAATATATTAATGAATCTTCTTTGTCATGGGAAGGTGTTGACAAACTCACGGCGTCCATTATTATTGTTCAGATGGGTAGCGGTAAGCATCCTTACGCATAATTTCGTATCTAGGGACTGATATCTGATGTTGAATTGGTGATTTGTTGATGGTAATTATGTCTGATGAAATTGGGTAATGTTTCAAGAAATCAATTTAGCATTAGCATTAGCTATTATCAAACATGATATCATAATCATCACCCGGATCATCTCATTAACGTTGCTGGCTGCTTACGTGCATGCGCTAGTCTCGAGGGAACTGACTGAGCAAGATGCAAGATGCAATTGCCAGACGCCAGTCCACGTGTTCTTGATTTATGAAATATTTACTTGTAAAACAATCTGGTATATAGGATCAATTTGAAGTATAAGTTGAAATGATAGAAAGCAAATTGAAATTCCGCCGATTATTCTAATTTTAAAATTGAAGATTTTTTTTACACCCATCCCATTTATGATATATTCAATGTTAGTGGATAGGTAGGTAGGTACATCGTTGTTTAATGAGATTTGCCTATTGCACAACTGAATGTAAATTGTCTGATTCAACTATTTGAAATCTTTAATACATTCACCTTAAATTAGAACTGGGAGCTTTTGATTAAATTCAAATTAAAAGATTTAACCCATGGGCGATTTTTAAGGCCTCGAATCTCTTACAAATTCGCAATCTTTTCTTGTTGTTATCGTAACGCTATTAGAGCAAGGAGCAAGGAAAATGCCCGATCCGAAAATCTAAATTCCAACTGCAAGCCACTGACAGCTCTAATTCACTCCAATTCTGAAGGATGATGAACAGGTCAAGGCTGCCGGTTTTTCCAGTGTGAACATATAATTTGGTATGCTCAAAAAATGTATGTACAACAGATTAAAAAAGAGTTTGGTCTTCAAATAAATCTTCAAGACCCTGACTCCGACCGACGTTGTTTGTTAGTGCTCCGAAAGAGATAGACACTTTTCCCATACTAATTAGTTTATCTTATATGGTTTGTTACATGACTATACTTATAGCTATGTGGCAAACATCCCCTTCATCATCATCAGTTTCAACTAGAGCAAGAGCAAACTGCACAAACATGTATGTATACTACATGCTAGCTTTGCTTTGTTTGTCAGGATTTTGATCAACTATTTGCATAATATGTTCTGTGCCTCACAAGTTACAAACAAAAAGAAAGTGGACATCCCCAGTACACGATTTGAATCACCGTTCCACATAAATCAGCATACCCAAAGCTACATTTCGTTCCTTTCAAATCCTAATGGATATAAATTATGGGATACGCAAAAATCCTGTCGCTATTTTTTATATATTTATTTTGATGAAACCTGGTTCACTGCTCTGGTCATTCACGTCCTTGCTATTTTGTTGAGCTTTGAAGCTTAAAGGTTTGTGAGATGGGATGGGAGGATGGAACTGCATGACCTTTTGTTCTCTGCACTTTACCCCAGAATCCGGAATTTGATGTATTTTTTCTTCTTCCCCGATCAACGTTTAGAATCGGAGATTCATTGTCCGATTGATGCATGCACCTACCTATGTATCAAGCCAAAAAGCTAAAGTCAACAAAATCCCGTACCTATACAAATCTGGAAGGCTTGTAGTAATGGTAATAGTAATAATAATAATAAAACTCCGCATTCTGTAATATAGTGAGCCAGTATTAAGATAATGACAAGTGTGTAGCAAAGTGAATGTTTCTTCAGCTCCCAATATGTCATTAGTCATTCGACCAGATTTTTTTTCGCGTTTCGAAAGCTACAACGCGCACACCCTAAAACCAGTAATGATCATCATAACCACGAATAAGTAAACAGGGAACAAGAGATGGTAGGAAAAGCCTAAGTTTTTACAATTTAGGACCTGCCACTCACTCACAATATGACCAATGATGATGATGATGATGATGATGACCATCATCATATTACAAGCACCGATATTATCCCATCACGAACCTCGCCACCCCGTGTAACGTCACTGGTGCTCCATGTACAGTTTACTTTTGCTGCATCATTCACTGTTATGCAACCTTTACGACCTTGTCATTGTTGTGACATGATAGGGCAAAAGCGGGGCTCTTTTAGGTACTCCTTTCTACCAGACAGACGGCACACACCAAAAGCCAAGACTGCCATAGTTATCGTTTGAGAGTATCTCCATTATAGGCAGCTCTGGGAGAGGTACATTTTTTTTGCTTATGGCATATAGCGTCATTCCTCATCCCATTCTGGTCAATCATAAACTCCGAGTCAATTCCCATAAATTCATACATTATCATTATCTTCGGAAGAGGAGCCACAAAGGAAATGGCTTCAGATGTGATGTGATGGGTCAACCAACTGATCACTTCATTCCCTGTCAATCTTGCGTACCTACTTTTTCTTAAAAAAAAACAAGCAATGCTATACTTACTCACTCACAGCCTGACTTAACTTTGTGTACAATTTCACCAACAATGCTACTGTTGTGTTAATACATATTTTGGTGGAGAGGCGAAAGAAAATCAGAATGCTTGTCTGTAAATTTGCACTGAAAAGAAGCAACCTGATTTTGCCTTTCTCCTTGAAATGGCAACGGGTTAGGTATGTTATAAAAATCTTACAGTTTCATTAGTTGTTTTTACTTTTTTGCGAAATACGGAACAAAGACACTAAAAACTGAAATTTTACCTGAGTCATCGGATTCCATTCTGCAAGGGAGTTAAAAAATCAATGAGCTCAAGAAATAAAAAAGGAAATATATAATATGTGCCTAGTAAATAATACCGAAACCGAAGAAGACAGAAAGGAAGAAAGGATGATGATGATGATGAGAGTTGGACTTTTATGACGTTTTCAGATATACATTACATCTTTTTACTGTACTATACTTGCGGATTTTTTTTTTGCCATTTCACATCGCAATTCCCAAATGACACCAGAATAAGAAACAGTTTGAACTCGTTAACGTTGTTTTCTGCGAAATGTATCGAAAATAGTATTTTTCTTAAATGATAAAAATCATATTGACGGGAAGTATGGATGATGCCCGGGAATTATGCAAATATTTAATTTTACTGTTATGCACACTCGGCTACCCCAACCGTATTGATAAGATTGAAAAAAAAAGAAAATAACTTTTTTCCAAGAATATTTTTTATCGATATTCCATATGAAGAGGAAAGGGAAAACTCATTTCACTCACCCTAAGCCCAGTTACACTATAAATGTTCTTCATTCGCGTACTTAACGCTCTAGGGTTTTGAAAAAGGAAATGCAATCTCCTAATCTCGGACATTATGAGCATACTTAATTATTGCAATGATAAATGAGCCAGCTCGGTTAAGGGTGTAGCAATGCGGATTTTTTTACGTCTTTCATTGTTATTTCTTATCTATAACTAACAAGATTATAACAATACTTTTCCCTCTCAATAAAACTTTATGCAAAACGACATAGGTATCTATCCTTATTATTTTTTTGCACAAGGGAAAGGAGTGACATTTTTCCGTGCAAAAAAAGAGGTGAAGTGCAAGTTCATTGGATAACATAATACGTTATTCCATACCATGGGAAAGTTTTGAATCCAGATGACAGATATTAATTTCATAATTAAATGAAGATAAAAATTAATATTGTCACTGTCATGTTATGTTCCGGATGATTATTATAATAAGAAATCATCGTCCTCATAAATTCCTGGTGAAGTGGTAAAAGTCCGATAATGATGCGTATTTATAGCAAATCTTGAAAAGAGGAGCAGCAGCAGCAGCCCAGGGAAATATATTGCTACGGGGACAGGGCCTGCTGCTGTTACAGTCACATCATATTCCTCATCCTATCTCCTTACATCATCCGCACAACATCCTGCATCAACACATCATCATTGCGTATCCAATGTCTGCAAAAAAACCTGCTTGCAAAAAAAGATATAACGTTCTTTTCCTTACATAACAATACCAACTAGCCATACATTTCTCTTCAAGCTGCCTAAATATCCTGACAGCCACACGTTTTGAAAAAGAAAAAGGAAAATCATCCTAATCTCATTACACAATTCATTTTTTTTTCTTCTTCGTTTCCTCGCCACCACCACCACCACCACCACTTTATCTTTATATATTATTTTCTTTAGGAGATCCATGAAAGTAACTGTACTTTGGTCTGCTGATGATGCTGCACATTGGCTATTATTTGCAAATACAATAGGAGAAAATGGGGAGTGAAATGAATGGGAATCCTATTTTACTTTTTTTTTCACTTTTTATGGACATTATTGTAGCAACGTCCGTATTCCGTATCCCCAGCAACTACTACTCTAACAATACACACACTAACAATACTGTTTTCAGTTGGGTATCGAAGACGAGGGAAGAAAGCGTTCTGCTCAGTGCCCAACTCAACCCAGCAGCAGTTGTAGAGAAACCAGAGAGAAAACTTTGTATTATTTATCACGCTTGGCTTGATCATGTAATTTCTTTTTTTTTAAAGATGAGCCCAACAAGCTACACACATGTACCTACCTGTTAGAATGGTGTATAATTTGTAGGTAAAAAAATGGTATTATGCAACTCACAGCCCATACAAAAATTATAGATCGGACAAGCCATGTTATTATTATTATTATGTATTACATACTAGACTACGAAGGAAAATATAT